>JAQIVF010000086.1:0-37959 GCA_034698365.1 Steganacarus magnus
TCCCGAATTTGATGTTTTAAACCTCCCGAATCCCGACCGATTTTGGTACTTTTTAGTCCCGAAAAATTGACTCCCTAATGATTGTATATCGAGACTTGTGTATAAATGGGCATCCAATTCACTTACAGATATTTGTAATGTTTTATGTGAAATTACTTTTAATTAAAAATACATTGAAACTTTTGTGTGGCAAAAATATATGATTTGCCGTTGAATCACAAAATGTGTATGTATTATTTTTTAAAATAAATTTTAAATATTCTAATTAAGCTTTAGAATAGGGAATTTCGGGACTAAATACTGGCAAAGACCGGAGGTAATAGGAGGCCAAAAGTGAAAGAAAATTTTCTGTTAGTTACGAAATATAAAATAAATAATAATAATATTTTAAAATTAATTAATTTAACGCTCGCTTACGCTCAATGCTCGAGCGGGTATTAAAACTGAGCGCCGAACTTCGAGCGTTATTTTTTATAGCGAGCGTAAGCGTGAGCGCCGAGCGTGAACATCACTGGTACAGACAGAGAATTTCGTAATGAAACGTAATATGAAGACAACGTAATTATATAATACGAACATAAATAATTATGATGTTCTTTCTATAGTATAAAAACAAAAAAAGTGTAGTTTCAAATATTAACTGCAACTGTCCATTCAATTGAGTATTTTATTGATTATAAATAATCAAGGTTTTCACAAAGATTCTACACATTATTGTAATGCTTTATTGCGTGAGATTATATAATCAAAAACCCAAGACAGTTTCAGTCAATGATAAAAGAACTAAATAAAGTGGTGATTAAAGACATTTTGGCACGCAATCAGTGGTGAATCCACACAACCACATAACGTTCAGTCCATTACGCTAAATGGCTAATTATTTTTCTGACAATTTAAAAGAGATTCTCGAGATTTACTCTGACACCACAATTGCCACTTAAAGCCATTATTTTTTTACTGTGTATCGAGGATTGTTTAATCGGTCACATGTATTGCAAAATAGATGCCAACCAAGAGTTGACAATGCGATAGCTCTGCTTCCACACGTCATACTTCACATACAGACGAGCGGTTTGCATGTTTATAGAATTAAAAATTTTTTTTATTTAAATGAATAATTGTTAATAAATTATAGAAAAGTTTTAGAGATTGAAGAAAAGAGTAGCAACAAAATGTTGCGTTATTTTTTTAAAAAAAACTTAAGACAATTGAGTTTATTTGTTGAGAACTTGAGACAAATTTAAAATTAAATGTTAGCCTATCATCACTCGTGCACATCAACCGTGCAATTTCCGCCGCGAAACCACCATTCAGTTATATTAGTATTTTTTACTCTTTTTGGCGGATTGTTTAATCGGTCACACATATTGCAAAATAGATGCCAACCACTATAGACACTGCAGTGGCTTTGCTTCCAAGACATATACGAGTTGTATTTAATGGGATCACTGCCCACAACATGCATATATTGTGCCAATTGTTTTGGTGAACTGAAGTTGAATGCGTCAATGTATGAATTGTGTGGCATTATTGCGCTATAATTAGCTCCACCTCTCACTACCTGTTAGTCAATAGAAGGGAAAAAAAATTAATTTCGGTTCGCTTTAATATTACAAAACATAAAACATGAAAAAATTGCTATATGTTTGCCTGATAATGAAAGAAAAGAATCACAACTACACATACCGGTATAATATCGTATTGCGCGGCATTGAATAATTTCTCGGTCACGTAATCCTTGCATATCTGATAGAAAAGTGGTGACACGTGAAAACATAATCTATTTATTACAAGTTTTAAATAAACAATAACATATCTAAAACATACTGAATTTTCAAACGACATATAAAACTTATAGTCACGCGCAATACTCTCGAGACAAGACGTCTCTCGCGCGCAATATTCGCCACACTCGCCATATATATCGACATCGATATACCTCTGCATTTCACTAACATATTCTTCTCGTTTGCTATGTGTATAACAGTTGCTCACAATCCACACCACATTTTTCGTTTTAGCCGTGAACTCGGTGTTAACTTTCCTTCCGCTGTTATCACACTTCACAATCTCTCCGTACGGCACAAAGATATCAGAGTCTCGGCGATACGTCATCGTCCAATTGATTTGACCAATTAATGGCAAGATTGCGGTGTAAGGCGTATGGATTGGCGATTCTTGGTTCAACACAATCCACATTTGGTTTGGGTTGTGATCCGTTGGCAAATCTGTGACATTAATGTCTCTCCAGTGAAATAACACCGCATCGCTGGCATCAATCAGACCTCTTTCATGCGTTAATTCACAGTTACTGTATTTACACTTAAGATTTTCGATTTGAGGCCAATCACTATATTTAGAGAAGTACTGCGTCCAAAGTAACACTAGAAACTGTTTTGGCAAAACAATTGTCTTCAATGCGGTAACTGTTGCTGTTGTTGTTGTTGTTGTGTTAAACTTTGTAATTGGTGGCAATGCGACAGTGATGTCGTGTGTGATGAACAGTCCGTATTGAGACAGCAGTATCGAAACAGTCAGTATGGCTACGAAAACGTATTTGAATTTTGTCATAATAGCTAAATAATTCATGATTAGTGAGTTGTTGTTGATTAGTGTCACTTTTTTAACAAACGACCACAAAATTGACGCTTAGTTTGTTGTTTAAAAAAGAGGTTTGATATCGCAAATGCTAGACAATAACAACAACTGTCTGAACATTATTTGGTTATAATTACAGTCACAAATATTTTACATACGTTTGATATGATATTTAACTATTAATGAAAGTTCATATCACCGAAAAAATAATGACTCTAAAAACAATGACAAAATATTGATTTATAATTTTTTATTTTTTTACACTTTCTTATCTGATATAAATTTTAATATATATATATATATATATATAAAAGTAATTAATTTTCATTTTAAAATAAAAAAATTGAAAAAACTCATTGAAAATTAATATGTAATTTTTTTAGTGTTAAACTCAAAACTAAACCAATTTAAGTAAAATTTTCCAAAAATTTTAAAATAATTTATCAAACAGTATCGATGCGGTCATATCTGATTTCCTGTTAAAATTTTTGGATATATGGAAGTTATTTTATTAATTAAGATGTTTTGGTCACAATGCTCACTACGTTCGATCGCTCTTCTATTACTCTATTTTAATTTTTTATCTTATATATATATATCACAAGTTATATTTTAGTGGCATCATTCAGCTTTTGTCTGGGTTTAAAAAATATTACCGCCAAAAGTGGCATTATTCCATTTTATAAAAGTGGAATTATTTTTGTTTTCCAAAATTGGCATTATTCCGTTTTATTTAAAAAATTTTTCACTAAAAAAAGCCTCCCATATTAAAATTTTTTCAGGTACTAAAGTATTTTTATCTCTTTATTATTCGCTGAAACAATTGAGCGATGATTCTAATTATATTTGAAAATTACCTAAAAATTAATAAGAAATAAAAATTGGAATATAGGTGTGTCGACTTCCCTATGAAATAATGGTGTCAACTAAATCTGATTTCTCACCAGCGGTTCAATCGCTAGATCTTCCGTGGTTTGTTTGGTTAGATTCAGGCAATGTTAAGCGAGAGTTCAAATATCAACACCAAACCAATTCAACAACACTTTCGGTCAATGATACACCTGCTGAGCAATACTTTTGGTTGAATTTAGCAACTCGTGGTGAAAATGGTTTTGTTGAGTGTATGCCCGAAACAAAACGACCGAATTTTATGCTTCAGTGTCCGCTTTACAAAACTAAAGTCAAATTACACGTCTAAGTTAGTTTGACCAATTATTTATAGTAAATCCTTTGAGATTTCTAAATTTGTTAACAATTTCACCGGGAATTGACCGGAAGATATTTTTTAATAAAATAATTCTAGTAACTGCTTGTTTAAAATTTTATAATTTCTTCTGAATTTTTTTATTTGTTAGCTTTTAAATTAGATTAAGTTTGACACTAAATTCCACTTTTAATTAGATAAAAAATTTTCATAAAACACAAATGTTATTATAAAGCATATAAAATTACAATTAATACATATTTTTAAGTTCTGGGTCTCGATCTATAGTCTAATATCTATCAAATGGCTAATTAGTTCAATCAATTTTTGATTATAAATTGCTGTTCTATGCCTACTCGAGTTAAATAAATAAATAAATATAAAGTCCGATAAATATTTTTTAAAAATCGTTATTTTTATATTAAGACTATTCTTTGTTTGAAATATGTCAGAACAAGAGCAACATTACAGGTGCGCATTGACAGAACAATTTCCACCGCGAAACCACCAATCAATCAAATTTGTGTTTTTAGAGGTATAATTAGTGGGTTTGTTTAGTGCGTCACACAGATTGCAAAATACATTCCAATCAGTGTTGACACTGCAGTAGTTTTGCTTCCACGACATATACGAGTTGTATATAATGGGATCACTGCCCACAACATGCATATATTGTGCCAATTGTTTTGGTGAACTGAAGTTGAATGCGTCAATGTATGAATTGTGTGGCATTATTGCGCTATAATTAGCTCCACCTCTCACTACCTGCACATCAAATGAAGGATAAAAATTTTGAAATTAATTAGGAATTAAACAAATAACTTTGGAATTTAATTTCTCAGTTACACATTAAAAATTAAAATTATAAATAATATGTTTTAAAACAGATTGAATAAACACATATGTATATGATTAAGAAGATGTTTGTCTGTTCTTATTATTAATGCAAATATTGCGATACATACACACATACCGGTATAATATCGTATTGCGCGGCATTGAATAGTTTCTCTGTCACGTAATCCTTGCATATCTAAGTATGAAATTGTGTAATGCACTATATGTTATTTAATTTTTTGAAAATAAATAATGCAAAAAATACAAAACAATACAAACTGAATTTTCAAACGACAAATAAAATTTATATTCGCGCGCAATACTGGCGAGACAAGACGGGTGACGGTATAGCGTAAATCGATCACAACGTAATTCGCCACAACCGCCGTATATGTCGACATCAATATATTTCTGCAATTCTCTCACATATTGCTCTCGTTTGCTGTGCGTATGACAGTAACTCACAATCCACGCCACATTCTTCACTTTAGCACTGAACTCATTCACTTTGCGACCGCTGTTATCACACTTCACAATCTCTCCGTACGGCGCAAAGATATCAGAGTCGCGGCGATAAGTCATCGTCCAATTGATTTGATTGAGTACTGCTAGACTTATTCTGTCGTATGTATGAATAGGCGACTCTTGATTAAACAATATCCACATTTGTTTCCGATTATGAGTGGCAGGCTTTTCACTGAAATTAAAGTCTGCTCTCCAGTGGAATAACACCGCATCGCTAACATTGAGCAAACCTCTGTCGTGAGTTAATTCACAGTTTCGGTATTTACACGTGAGATTTTCCATTTTAGGCCAATCATTATAGCTTGAGTAGTATGGCGTCCACAGTAACACTAGAAACACTTTCGGTGTGACATGTGTTTGCTCTGTAGTCGTTGTTGTGTTACAGTTCGGAATATATCGTGCGAGGAAATAGTGGTGTGATTTCAATATACGGTTCTCAGAGAATAATATTGTTAAACACGTTAATACAGATATGAAAGCAAACGCAATCACAAACACTTTAAACAGATTATTTAAATAAATCATGATTTACTTCTTACTACGCACGGATATGTTTTTGGCAAATATTAAAAAGCAATTGCAGTTATGTTTATATATTGAAGCCACACAGAAATATCAGTATATCGCTAATTGTATGTAAATCGTGTTAAGCACGTTAACTATAATCGCTTATAATTATAACTCACGAATTTATATAAAATTAACTATTTATTAGACAACCATATTTAATAATAGATATAATATGAGTGCTTTTAATAACACGTTGTTTACAGTAAGAGAGCTTACAATTAAGTGAAGTAATGGCTGTTTATGGCTAAAATTTTATGTATAAAATTTATACTAACTTTTCACAATAATATCACAGTAATAACTCTAACATTAGTCACATATTGTTGTTTGTAATGCTTCTTAGCTTATCAGTCATGTTTTAATACTGATTGATTCACTGAAATCAGTTATTTTCAGCACATTCGCACTCAAATCTCATTATAACAGATACTAATCAGCAAACTCTGATCGAAATGTAATACAATAACAACTGTCTGCAAACTACTATGAATCTATAACTCAATTCAAATATGTTTTGAATTATTAACATCGAAAAATTTTTTTTACTATTTTTTTAATAATCTCTCAGTTTTCCCTGTCTTATAGGTTGGAATAGTTATTGTTGAGAAAAAACATCCACTCATTTTATACTCATTTTGAAATATAAATTTTAGTTAAAAATTATTAATTCGGTCAATTTATTTAAGTGCTTTGTTGTGACCACAACGCTAATGAATTGTATGGCGCTTCGAACACTCGCGAGAAACAGTTCGATGTTCGATGTTCGAGTTCAAAAGCAAATTTATGAAGCGTTTAATTTAAGCCCAAAACGAAATTAATTACCAAAAATTAACGTTTGCTAATAATTTTATATTTTTGTATTTATTATTGAATGATTGATATCTCGATATAGTTTTGTGTAACTTAAGCCATGAGCGCTTGCATTGCAGTGAAAGTAGGTTTTTGCAAGTGAAATGTAGAAATGTTTTGTGACACTAGTGGTGATTCAGTGTGATTTAAAGATAATACTGTATGAATAACAATGTAATTGACTCATAGTCAGTCAAAACTATAAGTTGCAATCACTACTATGGTGTATAAAAGTATTTTATAAGATGATTATGAATAGCAAGCACTACAGTAAAACTTTTATATAGTGAACATATTTTAAAAACAGTACTATTGTTTAACATAATGTATAGACTTTTTGATACAGTATTTGATGCAACAAAGTAAAAATTACACTCAAAAAAGTAAAAAGTATTGTTACACTAAATTTCAGCGATTAACACAAACTAAATTAGCACTTGCTGTCGCATATATACTGAAGCACGTCGTTTTCACAAGTGTTAACAGCAAATAAACTCTTTAAAACACAAACTCTACAACGAAATAACAATATTTTTAGCTTACTTTGATTATATCAATGAGCTATTGGACTTGGGATGTCTGTCTGTGTGTCTGTCTGATTAATTAATGACTCATAACATAAAGTACAGATTAATAGAAAAACAAATGGCATCAAAGTATGCGCAAACATTAAAGTTTAAATACGAAATACAAAAATAGTTTTAAGTGATTACAATCACTTCGATTAGTAATGACTCTGTGAGTCAAATATTTAGTTATCACGTGTACCGTAAGTCCGCGTATAACACGCCCTCCCTCTCGTTTTGAGATACACTGGTTATACCATGTTTCTCAACACAAAAGTAAATAACCGGGATATGAGTTCCAATTAATTATAAAAAATACAAAATTATTTGCTAAGCAAATTAAAAACAACTCAAATCTAGACAATTTGTTCGATTAAATGTGTGCACACAAAAAAAATATGAAAAAATGTTATTTACTGTAAGACACTCTGATGAAATGACTTCAATTATGAGTTGAGTTTTATTAAAATAATTGTTTCTTTCGAAGTCAGATAAAATATTCACAGCCTTATAGTATCAGATGCATTGGACAGAAAGCTATAAAAGATATCTTAAAAGATAGATATATTAAAAAAAAAGATTTGTTGAAACATTTTTTATTTAGTTTTCATATAAGGAGAGACAATAAATAAGGTTATGAATCAAAATGTCATATCAATGACGAGTATATGTTTCATGTGCGCAACTATTACGACAAACTATCGCTTAAAGGATATAATGGCGCGAAGAATGTGTTCATCGCTAGCGATAATATTTCTGCTATCATTGACTTGAGGAAACGATACACAGATTATAAAAAGAGATTTTGCTATCAGTGATAAGTTTGAGAGAATACCCGATAATACCAAAGTCTATCAAACCTCGATTACATTATGCTTGACATCCATTTCCTATCGATGTGTGATATCATTGTATGCACGCTATCATCGAAGATAATTAAATTCTAATGAAATTTACCTAAATATTAATAAAACCTATTAACTGCTTGTTCAAAATTATATATTTTCTGATTTGATAGCTTTTAAATTAGATTATTTTTAAATTAACACAAAATTTCGCTTTTAATTGAATAAAAAATTTTCATAAAAAAAATGTTATTATAAAGCATATAAAATTACAATAAATGCATAATTTTAAGTTCCGGGTCTCGATCTATAGTCTAATATATAGCAAATGGCTAATTAGTTCAATCAATTTTTGATTATAAATTGCTGTACTATGTCTATGTCTACTCGAAATAACATAAGTTTTCTTATTTTGGTTGAATATATTACATTTATTTCCGAAGATAAAATGTTAGGCACTTTAACTCAGACAGTTAAATAAATAAATAAGTAAACAAATAAATATTATTTAAAAATTGTTATTTTTTTCTTAAGACTGTTCAACGTTTGAAATATGTTATAACAAGTGCAACATTAACAGAGCAATTTCCGCCGCGAAACCACCAATCAATCAAATTTGTGTTTTTAGAGGTATAGAGTGGTTTGTTTAGTGCGTCACACAAATTGCAAAATACATTCCAATCAGTGTTGAAACTGCACTGGCTTTGCTTCCACGACATTTTTGCTTTTCAAAAATACTATCATTAGTGAAATTGTATGCAATGTGTGAATACAAATGAAGACATTGCGGGAAAATGTGGACATTTATAGCGTTAATTTGTTGATTTGGTTTAATAGCAAAAATGATTAATTATATTATTTAATAGCAAAATAATTTGGCTTACAATAAAATGAAGAAATTCTACACATCTATGTGCAAAATAAGGTCATGTAAAATCACATTAACAATTGAAATGATAAATTAATTTTATACTGAGTAATCTTATGATAACTTCACTAATAGTAGAAATTGTAATCAAAGAAGAATTTTTATTGAAAATTTAATACATCACTAATATAGCATAAAGTTGTACAGAAAAATCTAGTGTAAAAAGAGTAAAGCATTCAACTTGTTTTGTTTTAATAATAATATATTAAAAAATTACCAGAAAATGATATAAGATTACCACACCGAATAGATATTCAATACCCAATATATTATTAGACAACTAAACAATAAGAATAAACTTAAAAAAAACTAATTTTAATTTTGCAAAAGTAACATGAATTTTTTAAATTTTTAATTTTCTACAATTATATTATACTATTAACAGTACATCCGTTTAATAAAGTTAAATCCGACAAAAACAAAAGAAAATAAAATTTAGAATTATTTTTCTGATATATTTATATAATGAGAAGTTACGAAAACCTCATTACACGTTTAATTTCTATTTTCCAAACGTTAATAAAACCCCGAATTCCAGTACTTAACCTTCTTGGGCGACTGTTGATTAGATATAACTAATATTTGTTTCGACAGGTACCGGGATTGTTGGTACATCATGATCCGGGATTGTTATTTCGGCAGGTACCGGGGTTGTTGTTACATCAGGTTCCGGGGTTGTTGTTGTTGTTGTTGTTGTTGGCGTTGGTGTAATGGTGCTTCCTATTCCGCAGCATTTATCAGTGGCACCTTTGCACGGCGAACCAGTCCATTTAACGCCAAACAAACTGCATACTATGTTTGCATCGTTTGCTGGAACGCAGACACAACAAGTAAATTTCGGATAATCGATCAGCGGACACGTAATTTGAATATCGAGCATCACAATGCTTTGCGGTATTATCACTAAAATCAATAGCACTACTAGTATCATTTTAGTGTTAACTAATACAACTTTTGAGGATAAAACAATAAATTCTAACAACTAGTGTACTACACATTTTTCACTGTCGTTTTATAGCTAACCAAATCGGGAAACGAAACAAATAATTTTTCAGATAAATTTCTTGTTGTGAATCAAAGTTTATTAAGTGATTATTATTATTATCTTGTATACACAGATAAATATCTTTGTTGTTCCGAACACTGCAAATGATACACTGATTTTGTAATAAACAATATCCTCGAAGCAAAGTAGTTTCATTTGACCACATGCTCAACACGCGGACAAAATTTAGCAAAACAAAGATAATGAATTTATTTGAATTTTATATTTTTATATGCAAAAAAAAATATTTTTAAATTTTGTTAGCTTTTAGCTGATCGTTTTCGTGATCGTTTTCATCAATTTATTTTCAGAAGCTCAAGTTTTTTTGAAAGTAAAAGCACGCGGTTAACTTAAATTTAGGCTTAGAGTTATCGAACTTAAGTTTCATCAGTTACTATCAAGCAATAAATATTTACTGTGACAGTAAACATACACTCATACAAAGTGTGCTTTAATTTATTATTGTGTATTTAAAGACTGTCTGTAAAGTTTACGCTTAATGTGATTATTAGAGACGCAAAATTCAAGACCCATTTGTTGTTACTGAAAATCCTGAATTTTAGTATTATCTCCTGAAAAATGGAGTAATTACTGAATTCATAAAAATATCTCTTAACGTTTTAAACATAGGATATTTCCTTTTAATATTACAAAACTACTTTTATTTTGTTTAATATCTATATTAAATAAATTAAAGAAATTTTAATAACAATCTTAAAATTTAAATTATAATACCCAAACATTACTAATTTTTTATTTTTGAATTATGAGAAATTGTAAAATTTTTATACTTATAAGAAATTTATTATTTATATATTGTTTTGGAAAAATATTGAAAATATTTAATCATTGAATTCAATAATTTTATATACATATATTTTTTCAAAATAATTTTCCTGAATAATAATATATTTCGAACATTTTTTTTCTTTTTCCATGTAGTAGTACACTGTTATAAAAGTGTTTTTCGTTTCTATAATTTATTCTGTTTGCCCACTTAACTCAGACGATATCTAAGCATACAGGAAGTAAATGACAGTAGTGAACAATGCACAGACAGAGAAATACCGATTGACAGCTGACAAATAAAAATAATTAATGTCACAAATATTAAATACAAAGTCCAATGAGTATATAAAGATTATTAATGTACTGTTTTCAAGTGTCAGGTTCATTGTTAATACTTAGTTACTATGATTAATAATCTTAATTATCAAACAGTTTCAGTATGTCATTGCTTGAATTTAAATTAATGATTATTGTTATTAAAGACAGGCAGAGAGTTTTGTCGCGAAATATCTTTACCATTTATGTATTATTATTATTATGGTATACAATGAATAATAGTTATGATTACGATCGCCTAATAGATAACTAAAATATAAAGTGTATGCAAATAATTGGTGTTTATTCTTTTGTAATTTATATATATATTATTGTGTAGAAAAATTAATAAAACTTGTAATGACACGGTTATCAATTAGTGTGATGCTATAAAAAATCGATACCACACTCACTGACCGATTATATTCACTGATTACCACCACTACTACTACTCGACAAACAACTACAACAGCAAAGTATATCATTTATTATCAAATGTAGTAAAGCTTCAAATAAGCTTCAGTGTAATAATAATTAAAGTCTCAAAATGATAGCATTTGCTATTTTTTTATTTCACGTGATAATAGCTTTAAAATGCTATATAAGCTTGAATCACATAAAATTGAGGAGTTTTAACCATATTTGTAAATGCTATTTTTGCTATTTCAATGATAAATGCTACAAATGCTATTTATTTGCTATTTTCCCTCAAATAAAAAAATTGTCGTTGAATTCTGATGAGTTTTCCGTCTATCACCAAATATGGGAAAAATTCAAAATTTTATTTCAAGTCCGCCAATCTTTCAATAAATTAAAAAACTTTTATTAACAGGTTCTAACGTTTTATATGTTAAATATTTTTAAAAATAAATGCTATTTTTAGTGCTATTTTGGTAATTTTTTGAAGCAATTAATAGCGCTAATTCTATATGTAATTCTTGCTATTTTTTTGAGTCTCTAATAATAATATAAAATTTTTATCACTTTTATTGATGACGATTACTACGCTTTATTCGGCAAACAATTATGTACTAATAATGGTTATTGCAATGCCGACCTAAACTGTGCAGAAAAGTGCGCGCGCGATGAATAAAATTGGTTTATCAGATATAATTGCGAGCAGTATCACCAAATGTCACCAAACCGACAGACAGTTAGACAGGCAGACTGAAGAAATTCAAAAAATTTATTATAATAATTTCATTTATTGGCTAATATTAAGTTTAGTTACAATAATTTATACTTTTTTTTAAAAAAGTAGAGCATATGGATTTGACACTGTCTGTTTGTCAGTCTGTGTGTCCGTAGTATGGTTTGTGCTTTTTTGCGAAAAAATCTTTTTAAAAATATAGTCTTTTAAAGATAGGATGCTTTTTAATTAATAAACATATTTTAAGATATTAGGTTTTTTTTATTAATATATAGGTTTTAAGTTAGGAGGCTTTAAAATAAGTAAATATACGCAACAATTATAAAGAGCTTTCTTTATATAAATAATAAGATAGTTAGACATTTTTTTTAAAAATTTTTAGAAAATAAGTTAAACGGAAAACTATTAAAAGTTTTGTCTGCTAACAAAATTAATCGTTGTTCGCAATCAAAATATGTTCACAATCAAAATGTTCGCACTTATCTCTACCGCTTCCAAATAATACGTATCGCTGTTTATGTCCGATTAACGCAGTAAACTCTATAACACATTGCAAAGAAAATGTAATTTAGATTTTTATATTTCGATCAGAAATAACTTACAAACTTGCAAACAGCTAAATATGAATAATGCTTCATTTTTCAAGTTTTATCACTGCTAAAGCAATCATAAAAAATAAATTTATAGTTATATAATTTAATTATTACTAAAATTCATGAAATAAGTAACAATAAAAAATATTCGTAATAGTGTTTCACCATAGTTACACAGAGTCCGAGACTCTAGGGTGGGGTCGAAAACAGAAATTCTTGATTTTATAGGGGGGGGTAAAACTCACCGGATTTAAATGACAATTTTTTTCGGATTGTCCAAAAATGATTTTTAAAAAATTTAAAAAAAAAACTTAGAATTTGAAGGCTTTTTATTTAAACAAAAAATAAATGTTTAACGAAAAATTTATTTATAAATTATTCATTACCTTTTAGCTTTAATCAAAAAATGTAACTAACTTACTGTTTTCTGGGTCGCTTTCAAGTCTTTTTTATTTTATTTTTATTTTGATTTTTGAAATTTTTTTATATTGATTGTATTATAATTTTTAATTTTATAGAAATTTTTATTTAAAATTGTATTTTGATTTTAATTTTTAGTAATCAAATAATTTTGATTGTATTTTTATTTTTAACGTTATTTTTACAGTTTGATATTTTGATTTTGATTGTTATAAAAAGCTTTAATTTAGATTGTATTTTAATTCTGATTATAAGATCTAATATAATTTTTATTTTTTGCTTTAAAATCATTTTGATTGTATTTTGATTTTGATTTTTTCTCTTAATTATTTCACATTTTCATAGCTTTTCAAAAATCTCGATTTTTCATGGGGGGGTCAAGTTTTCCAGATTTTCTTGGGGGGGGGTCAACCCTAGGCAAGCCCCCCCCTCTGTGTAACTATGGCATAGAAAGACTTCTCGATGATATAACAACATCAACGATGTGCTATGACTGGATTAATGGTTTAATGTATTTTAATATTCGCAGTGCAATACATGTTATTAAACTCGATAACATCAAACTGCAGTATGTATTAAAAACTACATTAAATACAGATACTTATTCGATGATAGCTATTAATCCAATTGACATGTTTATACTTTGGAGTAGAGGTAAACAGATTATTAAAGCCAAACAAGACGGAAGTGATTGCGACGTACTTTACGAAAGTAATCACAATGTTTATGACATTGCTATTGATTTTGAGTCGAATTGTATTTGTTTCTCTAGTAAAGGAGAAATTATTCTAATAGACTATTATGGAAAAATTCTCCAAACCATTGTTGAAAATAACCATATCTTTTTTGATGATTTTTTTGATATCGATGTCTATAAGCATTTAATATTTTTTATGGACAATGCTAAAATTTATGCGCTAAACACCAAATTGAATAATTCAGTTTCAATTTTGAAAGAAGTTGAAAGTTATCGGTATGACAGTCACTTTTTTGTGATGCATTCGTCGCGACAACCAAACCAAACCAATCGACAAGTGTGTGATCAATCAAAATGTTCGCACTTATGTCTACCGCTTCCCAATAATACGTATCGCTGTTTATGTCCGATTAACGCAGTCAACACAGATACGCATTGTAATGAAAATGTAAGTTAGATTTTTACGTTTCTCTCAAAAATAAATTGCAAACTTAAACTCGAGAAAATTTAAAACAACCTTAAGCTTTACTAATAACATTGAGCAGCTATTATTCTCACATAATCCTCACTGACTTGTAAATTAAAAACTACTTTAAAAAAAATATGAGTAATTATGAATTGATTTCCATATAACAGGTTAACGTTTTTGATGAAATAATGGTAATATATTCGGATCAGAAAAAAGTTTCACTCATAAATTTTAACTCAATTCTAAATGATAAACTGGAAAATTCGATGGTGGTATACGAGTACTATAATAAAAGTGATGACATGTCATGGACATATTAAATGAACTTGTATTACAGTAGTGAAGCTAATATCATATTATGGTCTGAGAGTTTTAAAACATTTGGTACTTCAAAACAAAAATTATTATTGTCTCCATTAAATAGAAACGCAAATAATTTGTTAGAACTAAACGACACAATAACACTGATTAATGAATGCGATGATGTTCTCGCCTATGACTGGATTCATGATCTAATTTATATAGAAATTAATAAATCAATTGTTATATTTAATATAAATCATCCAAATCTTCAGTATGTAATCCTAGAAATCAATAATACCATAACTAGTTTGGCAGTGAATCCAATTGAAAGCACTATATTTTGGAGCGAAACAAAACGCATCCATAAAGCAAAACAAGATGGAAGTAATAGAATCACAATTATTGATGAGAGTGATATCATTTATCGTAATTTTTTAACAATAGATTATTTCAATAAAAGACTTCTATGGTTTGTCCAAAAGTCTATATTAACTACAAGTATTCAATCGTCTGATTTTTTTGGTGAACATATAAAAGAGTTATATCATGGGGAGAATTGGATTTCGCTGCATGTGATTTCGTTCAATATTTATGAGCGATATTTATATGTTGTAGCGATAAAATTTGTAAAAAATATTATGCATTCAGAGTTAATGCGATATCCTTTAGATGAGTACACGAGTGATATCAGTGATTTCATGAAACTTGAGGTTTTATTTTCAAATTCTGAGATATCTTCAATGAAAATAATTGATTCGAAACAACAGCCAATAAATACAATCAATAGATGCAAGAAATCGAAGTGCACTCAACTTTGTATACCAAACTCTATAGACCAGTACAGATGCGTTTGTCCTCGCAATAGTAAAACATTTGGTGAAGAATGTATTGAAAGAGTGAGTGTAGTGTTACATGAAATTAAATAATATGTTAATAATATATCTATATATTTAATTATTAAATAATAGATTTATAACATAACAACTAATGTTTCGTTCATTAACTTTGAAAGTTCACAGTCACAGTCTAATTCATTGCAAACAGCAATTATTATAATTGCCATTTTAGTTATAGTTGTATTGATATTTGTAATTAATATGACATACCGTTACTTTAAATCAAAACACACTAATAGACTGAAAGCTGAGAAAATGCAAGAAATATCACTGGAAAATGCTTATGACGATGCAGTGAAGGATGAGAATGATGGTTACGAAGAAATTAATTACGACGAAATCAATTTGGATGAGAATTATGAACAAATAGCAGACATGTCACATCACACATACACAGTGATGTTAGCGCCATATAATCGTGTCATCGATGAAGAAATTGAAAGTAATTCAGATGATCTGCAGATATAATGACTCTTTAATAGACGGGTTTATGATAAGATTTTTAGTGTTATGAGTTGGTCTCACGCAATATTATCTGAAATTTACTAATCTTTTAAAAATTTAAAAATAGATTTTTTGAATTCATTTAATTACACTGTATTTCAATGCAACCATTTTATTTCTATAGCGAAACACGAGATTACTTGCCCTGACAATAGGGATAGAAAAGTCATAGCTTATAGTTTTGAGTTTTGACTTTATTCTCGTTGATTATCTATTGTTTGAATAATTATTAATTAATTATTAATTATTATCCATTATTATAATTTTTATCTTTATAGAGCTAATTAATATTTATTATATTACTGAGTCTCAATGTTTGGAATAAGCTTATAAATTACGTAACTTTAACCCGTCCAGAAGAACCCTGGCAAGATTTCCTGCCACCACTTTGAGCTATAGTATTATTAAAACTACTAAAGTTTGATGCAAATAACATTAGGTGATCCTCACAAATATATCTGCATCTCAATTTACAAAATATCACATTTCATTTAATTTTAATTAAACTGATGTCTAAATTTCTTTCCCCCTTTTTGTATAACATTTCAGTGCTAACAGCCTGTAAAGTTTGTTTTCTAGCTATTATTATACGAATAAGGCAAAAAATAATCCGAGAGAGAAGCGTCTAGAATCGTGGAACAAAGATTTTTTATGTGTATGCGTACAATGGTAACAGACTTATGTACAGCGAATAAAAATTCTGCCACCATTGCCTATAGTATGGAATTATAAAAAGGGTTCCACTGAAGGGCTAAAAAAAAGCATGGATATTAAGATTAATAAATATTTAATTGTTATCGCGTGCAGTATTATTAGCAATTTTGATAACTTATATAATTTTTAATCTATTAATTCTTAAGATGTTAAGTCTAATCAAACTATCAAGTTATTAATAGCATGTTATAAATTATTATGACACTGCATTGGATTGGTAGCACACAATTCTCGCACTTGAAAGGATTGCGAAAGCATAGACCGACGGGCAAACAATGCTTGCTACACATTGACAAAATCATAAGCGCGCGTTGTTCATAGAGACAAGAGAGTTAAACATTTCCAGAAGAAATCATTGTAGTCTTGAAACTGTGGTGCACTAAATTAACATGCATTTTTGTCAACTAATGAATCAGTATTCGAAAATAAATTACAAGATATCGATGATATTCTATTAGGAATGCTTACTATGTTTTTATTATATTTTTATTTCAGAAAATAATTGATAATTTTATAATTTTAGTATCAATAGTTTAAAAAGCTAAATATGTTTCGAACGTGAAATTGACGTGTAGTTAATCGGCGTATTCTTAATACGGACAGACGACACATTTGCACGACACTTTTGAGTAACCAACCGGTGCTTCTGAGTATAAGAATGTGTGAAAAAGGTAGCATTATTAGCGTTGCTTACTTCGCTTGAATTGGTAATTACAAAATTAATTTACATCGGAGACGGGTCTCGAGTGCCAAAGTTACGCACAAAGCGTTGCGCATTGCACTGCTGTGCACCCCATTCGCCGCACAACACGGCCAACACTTTCTTGTCAGACGATGGTAAGTGAACGTCTTTGCATGAATTATAAATACTGTTAACGAAGTGACCGGACGTGTAATAAGTGAACTCATCGATTTGAAGTGTGTCCAACGGTAAGTACTGTTTTTCACTGGAGTCACATCTTACTGTTATTATTTTGACGATAATTTAACAAAACTGACGGATAATAAACTATTTTTTCGCGCATTGCTTTATAATTTTCTTTACGGAAATCGGATATGAAAAACATTACTAAACTAAAACATAAAACTTCTAATAAGTAATTTTAACGACGTCTAAAATATAAAAAAGGACTTGATTTTATTACCTTTAAAGCCCACTTCGCAATAAAAATAAAAACTATGTTTGAATTGCGTCACAAAAAGAGGTTCGCGACCACTTAACTGCACCGGAAATATCTAAATTTTACCGTAAAAAAATGAAATTTATACCAACTCTCAAACAGGATAGGGTTATTAAAAGTTTTATTTGTTTTGTCACTGTCGGTCTGAAAAGTTATTCGCTGTTAAAGTCAATGAAATTTTTTTATCTCATAGTACTCTATGTTTAACTTTGTTGTCTCGTTCCAGTGAAGTGTTAATGTGCGGTAAATGTTAAATTGTGTGTGTGTTTGCGACAATTATTTCACTTATAAATATTAAAAAAGCATTAAAACAGTTCATTATTGTAATTGTAATTTTAAATTTTTGTAAGCAAATCATTTTTCTTACAGAATTAATAATAATGAAGCATTCAATCTCAGTGGTGTCACTATTGATTTTGTCTGTAATAATAAGTAATTGTAAATGTTTTTTTAAATTTAAATTTTAAAAATAATAAAACAATGATTATTTACAGTTATCACAGCGCATAAACTATTGGTATTTGAGGTTCGGAATCGCTTAACCGCATTGCAAGCTAAGGTCACAGAAAAAAGAAGAATTTTCGATAACAATTACAGAACACTTTCGGTGGAGTTTCTCGATAAGCAACAGAAAGTCATCGAAGAATTGATTACAAAGCCACAGAATATTAGCGACCAATATATTAGCGAAGCAAATAGCGAAGAAAAAAGAAAGTTTTTTGTTGCTTATTTTGAACGCAATCAGTAGTACCCAAACAACTGGATATACTATCAAATGTGACCGTAAGAGAGGAATACCAGTTTATATCGCTTATAACTCGTGGCCAGGATTTGATAGCTGACGCAAACACCGCAATCACGCAAACATATCGAGAGGTATTGTCAGAGTGAGCAAACAGAGCCATCGCTGAACTGATTGGTGAACTACTTTCGCAATTAACCACTAGTGTCGATACTCTCTACGATAGTGTGTCTTATCCGCCAGAACAGCGTCAAGCAGTTAAAGATAAGTTCGTAGAGATTGAGGAAAAATTGAGTGAAGAATTGACTCGATTGCCATCATTACATTGTACCGAATGCTAGATTTGTATTGTGTTACGTATAATAAGGATATGTTT
This sequence comes from Steganacarus magnus, assembly GCA_034698365.1. Taxonomy (NCBI): domain Eukaryota; kingdom Metazoa; phylum Arthropoda; class Arachnida; order Sarcoptiformes; family Steganacaridae; genus Steganacarus; species Steganacarus magnus. Next base: position 19,117 of record JAQIVF010000086.1, read on the forward strand.
TGATTTATTAATTACAATTTAGTATATAAGTGTGGCACACGTTATTCAGTTAACACACCACTAATAATATTTAAAATTTTGAAACAAATAAATAATTATAACTTCTAATTCATAATTATTGACAATAATAAAAATAATTGTTAAATAGTTCTATTACTCATCGATGAAGAGCTATTCCACGTGTGATATAATAAATTTTGCGAATGCATGCGTTCTAACATTAGTATACATTTTGCCTAACAAAAGCTAGTTTGATGTGATGCTCACACTTTGCGCTCTCACAACATATATAAGATAATTATAAAGTGATAAAGTGATCAAAAAAATATTAGTGTTTAATACTCTTGAGAAAAGAGAGGTAATTTCTTATTAGTTATCTTTAATTCAATGCATCGGTTATGTAATAGTATATTAATTCATAAGCATATTGAATAATGCTATGCTATATTTTAGACTATTGAACGGGCCCCCGCGGGCCCCCGATGGTTTTCGGCGGGCCGGGCCGGGCTCGGGCTGAAAAAATAAATTCTCGGACCGGGCCGGGCTTTTATTTGTAAGATATAAAAATGTTTTCTTATAATTTTGGTTGTATTAAATATGTTAAAGTTATGTTTTTCCCAATTTTTATCAATACTTGTGCTCTATTGTTGCAAATAAGCAGTGAATTGCATTAATTTTCATAATTATATCAAAGTTTTTAAAGAAAGCGAATTCTTCATATATTTAATTAATGAATTTGCATCGCATCGGGCCGGGCCGGGCTCTGTAATCTCAAAAATAATCGGCCTCGGGCCGGGCCGGGCTTCAACATATCGGGCCTAAGTCGGGCTCGGGCCTAAAAATTTAAAAGATCTATAGTCTACTTTATTTCACTGAATGCTTCATTTACTGTTCTCTACTGATAGTGTTGACTGCGTTGCCACTCTTTCCCAAAGCAATAGATGGTTTCGGTTATTTATTTAAACTGGTTTTTAATCTATCAACTCATTTTCTCTGCTCATTTGATTCTTGACATACAATTATTGAGCGAAAATATAGTTTAGTTTTATAAAACTATTTTAACTTTTGTTTTCTCTCTTACAATAAACAGCCGACGCTGTAATCACAAAAAATATACATATAATAAACATTAAATATACATTACAGTAGCATTACTCTGTTCAAATGCAATTCGCAGAAAAAATTATTTTGAAAATAATAATTTAAGCAATAAATAAATAAGATTTGCGTCACAAAATGGGAAATGATAAATGTCAGTAAAGTTTATACAGAATAAACTGAGGATATATTAGACTAGCGTTAAAATATGAATAACATTGTAAATGATAACAAGGATATATTACAGGCGAAAAGCCGAAAATATGCAAACTTAAAGACCACTAGAGGTCACTATGTTTTTCTATTTAAATTTGTAATCGAAAAAACTGTATAAAATTTAGTGTCGAACAGTGTGAGCAACAGAGTAGTTGTAATTTCAATAAAAATTCATTTAATAACTTTATAAACAGTTTATTTTATTAAATATTTATCGATACGGTCTTTAAGACATCAATCGGCACACAGGAGTGGTAACGCTCCTAACAGATATAAGAAATGTCGGTATAAACCTAACTAAATATGAGTAAAACATTTTCAAGCTCTTTCAGAGCAAAAACAATCATAAAAAATAAATTAATAGTTAAATAAATTAATTATGATCAAATTTATGAAATAAGTAACAATAAAAAAATATTCAATAATTTGTCTGTACTAGTATTTTACGGAACAGTAATTTTTTTATTAATTTATTCTAAACAATTATTTTCTTAATGTGAATTATTTACACATTGAGTGAGTGCTTCAGTTTTATTCACTTGACTTATAACTAATCTCTGTGATTGGTGTGTCATTCTTGACAAAAGTGAATAATCTAGTGAATCATTCGACAAAATAATAAATACCGCATCACTAAACTGATGCAAAGGAAGTTTTATGATTTGAATTACTAGTTTACTATTTTCTGATTCAAATAAACCACATCTAAAATAGGTTTAAAAAATTTTAATAACTCTTCGTAAAAATAAAATTTCAAAAAAAATTTTTTCAATTCTTTTATAACGAAACAAAAGTAAACTTAATTATAAAGATTATCACAATAAATGTGTTTAGTTTGTTATTAGTTTTTGTTTCGATCACAATAATTTTATGCGAAAATCCGCTAATTATTATTTCAAGAGATGCTACAAGAACTGGAAATCCATTAACTATATTGGAATTACAAATCACTCCAAATAATGATGACATAGTGTTCAATAATACTTACAGAAAAATTATAATAGACACTGATTATAGTCTCGCAGACAATTAAATTTATTTGCTCTTTAATAAAGGTTTATCACGAATCAAAATGAAACCTAAATTTTCACAAATCGTTAGCACAGAAAGGCTTGACAATGACATACAAGCATCATCGATGTGCTATGACTGGATTAATCGTTTAATGTATTTTAATATTCGCGGTGCGATTCGTGTTATTAAACTCGATAACATCAAACTGCAGTATGTATTAAATGTTACCTTAAATGACGACACGAGAATAGCTATTAATCCAATTGACATGTTTATACTGTGGAGTAGAGGTAAACAGATTATTAAAGCTAATCAAGACGGAAGTGATTGCGACGTTCTTTACGAAAGTAATCTCACTGTTGATCACTCAATGACATTACTATTGACATTGAATAGAAATGTATTTGTTTCTACTCATATACAGAAATAATTCTAATCGATTATTCTGGAAATATTCTTCAAATTATAAAAGTAATTCATCAAAGTTAAGTAATTATTCCAAATTACTTTAGTTTATAATATTGAGGTTTATAAGCATTTAATACTATTTATGGACAATTCTAAAATTTACGCGCTCAACACTAAATTGAATAATTCAGTGTCTTTTTTGAAAGAAGTTGGAAGTTCTTATAGAAATCACTTTTTAATAATACATTCGTCGCGTCAACCAAACCAAACCAATCGACAAGTGTGTTCGCAATCAAAATGTTCGCACTTATGTCTACCGCTTCCCAATAATACGTATCGCTCTTTATATCCGATTAACGCACTGAACACAGACACGCATTGCAATGAAAATGTAAGTTAGATCTTAAGTTTTCGAACAAAAAATAATTTGCAACTTGAGTAATGAAAACTTAAATACAATGCGCCCCTCATTACATTGATCAGATCCTATGCTCATATAAACCACACTGACACTAGTAAATTAAGAACTACTATAAAAACATCCGAGTAATTAAGCATTGGTTTGTTTATAACAGGTTAACGTTTATGGTCATATAATGGTAATATATTCTGATCAGAAAAAAGTTTCACTCATCAATTTTAACTCATTTCTAAATAATAAACTGGAAAACTCGACTGTGCTATTCGAGTACAAACATTATTATACTGGCAATGAAGACTTGTATTACAGTAGTGAAGCTAATATCATATTATGGTCAGAGAGTTTTGGACCATTTGGTGCTTTAAAAGTAAAATTATTTGTGTCTCCATTAGACAGAAACGCTAATAATTTGTTAGAACTAAACGACACTATAACACTGATCAATGAATGCGATAAAGTTCTTGGCTATGACTGGATTCACGATCTAATTTATATCGAAATTAATAATTCAATTGTTGTATTTAATATAAATCACCCAAATCTTCAGTATGTAATCGCAGAAATTAATAATCGCATAACTAGTTTGGCAGTGAATCCAATAGAAAGCATTATATTTTGGAGCGAAACAAAATTCATATGATTAGATGTGTTCGGATCGATGTTTAAAACAAAACAGGATGGAAGTAATAGAATGACAATTATTGATGAGAGCATTGCCACGCGTCTTAAACATTTAACGATAGATTATTTCTCTCAATGTCTACTATGGTTTGATGTCATTGATCTTGAAATTAAAAGTATTAAATCTTCGGATTTTTTGGGTGGAAATATAAAGAGTTATTTTTTGACGAATTCTCAAAATTACAACCGTTTTCTATCAGTATTTTTGAGCGATATTTATATATTGTTATGTGGAATTACAATACTAAGAATCAGTTAATGCGATATCCTTTAGATGAGCACATGAGTAATGTTAATGATTTTATTCGATTTAAGGTTTTAATTTCAAATCCTAAGATATCTTCAATGAAATTAATTGATTCGAGTCAACAGCCAATAAATACAATCAATAGATGTTTGAAATCGAAGTGTACTCATCTTTGTGTACCACACTCTATAGTACAGTACCGATGCGTTTGTCCTCGCAATCGTAAAACGTTGGGTGAAGAAAGTATTGAAAGAGTGAGTGTTTAATAAATAGTAAATAGTATTTATATTTATATTTATTAAATAATAGGTTGTTTACATAACGACTAATGTTTCGATCACTAACTTTGAAAGTTCACAGTCACAGTCTAATTCATTGCAAACAACAATTATTATATTTGCCATTTTAGTTGTAGTTGTAATAGTATTAGTAGTAATTATGACATACCGTTACTTTAAAACAAAACACATTATTAAAATGAAAACTGAGAAACTGGAAGAAATAACACTGGAAAATGCTTATGACGATACAGTGAATGATGAGAATGATGGTTACGAAGCAATCAATTACGACGAAATCAATTTAGAGAATTATGAACAAATAGTTGACGTTTCGTTTCGTACATACACAGAGATTTTAGCGCCAGAACTTATGAATAACGCTGAAAATGAAATAAATACTGAATATCTTTAAATAAAATAATTATTGAATCGCACTCTCAGTCAATAAGTGATTAAACCGACAATTTCCTTATTAAATAAATATTTTGTAAAATGTACATTGAATTTCATTGAATTATAAACGGATTATCTTTCATGTGCTGTTTTATTATTTTTTTCAATTTTTTATTTAAAATAAATTATTATGATTTATTATATTTTTTTGAACTTGTAAAAATAAATTTCAATCTTCATTGATTTAATTAATTTATTACTCCCGAGCGTAGCAATTATTTCTTTGCTTTGGCGCTGTTCAAGCAAATCATAGCATGAGATTTGCTGCACATCGCGCGCAGTGCTGAAATTACCTAGAAAATAGCAATAAACTATAAAGTGTTCTCAAATCTAGATCTCATCTCTATGATATAAATTAAACTGTTCATTCTGTTTTTCATAAAGCGAACCACAGTTCGATTTGTTTTTTTTCTAATCCAAATTTTTCATTCAGTATATTTTTTGTAACGCTTTATAGTTATATAATAGGGTAAAACTCTGTTTCGGTGATATCGATAATTAATTGAAATAAACAAAATTTTGCACTTCAAAGATAAATTTTTTAAAATAATGATTAAACAGTAATCAATTTTTAATCAATATTTATACATTTATGCATATTTTTAAACTTATTAATAAACTTTTTAATCAATATTTATACATTTATGCATTTTTTCAAACTTATTTAATAAACAACATTCATAATATACGAGTGCAACAAAATCTAATTTTTTTATCCTTGTTTTAATTCTTTCAAAATTTTGCATTGTTTGAGAGTGTACAAACAGTTAGACGACGAGACACACATCTCTTTAATTGCGCACTATATATGCCAAGAATGTGTTATAAACTGCTTTGTCCAAGTCTAACAACCATTTATTGTTTGGTTAAAGGCTTCACTTATTTTTCAATTAACATTATAGCCAATTATAAGTTTTGTTTTTAGTTTGTTTAGGGTTTTAATTTACCAATAGTCTAACGTACATTCAGTTGTCTCATTACAATTTTGTAGACACATTTTTCTGTTCACTCATTGGCTGAAAAAATTAAAAGTGATTACAAAAAAATTGTAGATATAGTTCGACACAAGCCGATTATTAATTGCGCAATAAGTTTAGACTTGAAATCAACAATCAATTTATATTTCAACACAAATAGCTTTGCATTACGCATACAACAACACATTACCATATATGGTATGAATATATAACGCAATACAGAATATGTGTTCATTGCGGTCACTCATTGGTTGAATGTTTTGTTGCTTTCAATGTTAAAGTGATTTAATTAGTTGTCGTAGTGATAGATAATAATCAGAGATCGGATAATTAGGGTCAACCCTAATTTACCCTAATTTGCCCTAATTTAGGACTGGAGACCAAATTTACCCTAATTTCCAAATTTAGCCTTAAATGGCCCTAATCATAAGATTTAGATCAATATTTTTAATTAAATTTCTAGAAAAATTGAAAGTATATTTTATTTGAGAGTAAATTTGCGTTTTTAAAATCAAAATTTTTATATTCAATTAAAATCAAAAAATTGTAGTTCAAATTCGTTGAGTTTTGAAAGGGGGCGTTTCTTAGGTTGAACACGAGAAAAATTCAAATGAAAAATGAAAAATTAAGTTTTTATTGGTCCCAATTTAAATATTTTGAAGATGTAATTCGATAAGTTTTAGTTAGTAATGCATAATTTTTGACCCTAATTATGACCCTAATTTGATAATTTATTGACCCTATTACCCTACCCTAATTTTGAAAATTTTGACCCTAATTATCCGATCTCTGCTAATCACTAGACAAGTCGATCAAATAATTTGAACGTTTTTTTTGGTAAACATTTGCACACAATTGTAAGTATTTGAGTCGGAGTCGCGTATTATTGCATCGCAATCGTTATACATTAAATTATATTTGTAAAAAAAGAAAAACTCAAAAATAGCTTATCTCATTTTAAAAAGTTTGTTTGCACAGACTAAATGAATAAATAACTGATTTATTTGCTCAAAACTAAAATCTATTAATATTTTTTATGGAATTTTGAATTTACTCAAAGAATTTCAAAGAATATCGTAATTTATTCAAATATTTTTTCATAGAATTTAGCATGTTTTTGTCAAAAGAAGATTTTGCTTGTTGCACATACTGTATGACAGACTTTATCTCACACACTAGTACTAATTAATATATATAAAGTTTAGATAAAAATTAGACTGAAAAGTTTATAGATTGAGGTTTTGTCTGAAAGTTATGAGTTATAAAAATGAAAAGACTGCTACGTTAGGGAATAATTAATTAAACTTGAACTCATTATAGAACGAATTTATTATTTAAAAATTCTACAGCAAATTATAATAAATCATAATAATAAATTTTAATACATTTTGATAGATTAATAGTTTATCGGACATAATTCATAAATATAATATTTTTACATAAAATATTGATAAGAATTTACAAAAAAAGAAAGAAAACTTTTGAGATATAATCCGTTTGCAATTCAATGCACTTTTAGAATAACTTATTTTTAAATTTTATAAGTTTTTAGAAGAAATAACCTTAAGTTTTATTTACAAAACTAAGTAATTACACACTATTTAATTCAAATTTAGAAGAAAACTAAAGTTGTATTTGTCTTATAATATACTTTTCTTTATAAGAAATTGTATTTTATTAACAGAATATTAGAATTATAATTAGAATAGCGTTATGGTGTTATTTTGTTTAACTATCGCTTATTGTCTAAGAATTGTAAGTCCAATAATGATTTCATTGGAAGATATTCAGTATTATTTTCATTTTCAGCGTTATTGATACGTTCTGGTGGTAAAATCTCGGTGTATGTGCACAACGAAACGTCGAATATTTGTTCATAATTCTCTTCCAAATTGATTTCGTCGTAATTGATTGCTTCATAACTACAGTATTACTCTCATCATAGATTAGGTCGTCATAAACATCTTCCAATGACTTTTGTTGCTTTGCCTCACTTTTCACTTTCTTTTTGTGTTTATTTTTTAGTAAACGATAACTTATTGTACTTATAAGTAGAATTACAACTGCAATCAAAATTGCTATAATAATAAACAATTGCAATGAATAAGATTCTGATTGTTGTAAATTCTTATTAGTTTTTGAATTGACTCCAGTAATATTCACAATCTATTTCATAAAGAAATTTTTCAGTTAAAATATATGGACTTAAGTTTTAATTCACTTACTCTATCAATACATTCATCACTCAATGATGTTTGATTGTATGGACAAACACATTGGTATTGCGATATAGAGAGTGGTATACAAAGTGCAGTGCATTCAGAATTCAAACATCTGTTGATTGTATTTGTTGGCTGTTGAAGAGAATCAATGATTTTGAATGCATATATTGGATATGATAATGTGAATAACACCTCACGATGTTTGTAATTTTCACTCGAATCATAATAAATTGGATATCGAACAATCAAATAGATTTGTCTGACCCTAGATTTGTTTAGTTTTTTGAGCCTATCACTACCGGTAAAATATAAATATTGTCCAAAAACATTGAACGATAAAACATTAAAATATATTGATTCTGAATGATATAAGCATTTTATATTTTTGCATAAAAAAGTCTGACGATTGAATGATTCTATAATCAAATTCATACCACAATATTCTTTGTGTGGAATAATGTATTGTTAGTAGAAATGGCCGAGAAATAGAGCTGTGATCTATGATTACTATTCTATTACTTCCATCTTGGTTTGCTTTCACTATAGAACCGTAATTAACGTAATCTATTGTTTTATATTCGCCCCAAAATACGTTGCTTTCGATTGGATTTACTACAAGACTGGTTATTCTAATGTCGTCATTAAATTTTGCAATTATATACTGACTTGTGCTGCGATTAGTGTTAAACACAATAAATAATTGAATTGTCATCATTGATATAAATTAAATTATGAATCCAGTCATAACCAAGAAAATTACCAAAATCATCGATAATAGAGTCTTCTTTATCTTTTAATTCGACCAAATTATTTGAATTTCTATTTAGAATTGACATAAATATTTGGTTCTTGTAATCTTTCTTCGATGGATATGTTGTGTTTGTCCACAAAATAATATTAGTCTCACTATTATAGTATATCTGTTCGTTATCCGTGTGAAAGAGATATTCGTTTAATACCACTGAGTTTTTCAGTTCATTATTTAAAAATGAGTTAAAATTAATGACCGAAAGTCCAGTATCTGTCCGGTATATCACCGGTATATCATTGTAAATGTTTTCCTTTAATTTAGAAAAAAATACAAAAATTAAATTTGATTTTTTTAGTATTTTGTTAATTGATAAATTCAAAGTAAATCTCACATTATCATTGCAATGCGTTACAGTGCTGAGTGCGTTAATCGGACATAAACATCGATACGTATTATTGGGAAGCGGTAGACATAAGTGCGAACATTTTGAGTGATCACACACTTGTCGATTGGTTTGGTTTGGTTGTCGAACAGAATTAAGTAATCGAAGTTTAGACTCTCGATATTTATACTCTGTTATCATTGAAACAGAATTATTCTTCGCTTTTCTATTAATGGTGTAAAGATTTTTATTCGTTCCAAAAAATATCAAATCCTTCAAGACTTCGCTATCAGAAACATCTTCAAAACCAGTCTCAAAACTTTCGATAAAATTGCCAGAATAATCAATCTCTAAGATTTTTCCATGACTTGTCAAATATATGCGCTTTGACTCATAGTCAAGAGAAATGTCAACTATTTTGTGATCACTTTTGTAAAGTACTCGTGACTCACTTCCGTCGAGATTGGCTCTAATTATTAGTGTGTCATTGTGTTTCCGTAGTATAAACATATCAATCGAATTAATAATTAATTTGCTGTCCACTCTAATTGTAGTGTTCAACACATATCGCATATTCACGCTATTAATGTTAATAACACTTATCACACCTCGAAATGTGAAATACATTAAATTGTTAATCCAGTCATAGCTCATAGTATCCACTTTATTCTCATCGACTATCCATTGATTTCCAATAGTTTTGCTAAATTCAGAATTCATCTCAAGTCGTGACACTCCTTTTCGATTGAGCATAAAAATCCATTTCTCATTAAAATTAAATTCTAAATCTTTTACAAGATCTTGAATACCGATTTCGAAAAGGTTTTCTTCGCTAATCAGAGAGTTATTACTAGCAAATATTAACTGACTTATAAAAAAATGCGAGTAGTAATTACTATAAAAATAAATAGCTAACGAGTGTTCGCTTAAAATAACTTGAGTCGAAAAACAAATTATAATTAAGTTAATCAAAAGTAATTTAAACATTTTATTATATTGATCTTTATTTGTGTTAAACAGTGAAATTATTTTGACGATAAACTAACAAAACTGACGAATAATAAGATAAGTTTTGCGTATTGTGTTGTACTTTTCTTCACACAAATCGGATATGAACAAGGGGTAAAATATTCTTTGATCAAATAAAATCAAAGAAATTTATTTTTGTCAAAGAATTTTTATTTGAGCAAAGGTATACGATTTTCTCAAAGAATTTCAATTTTTACCAAATAAATTTGAATTTTTTCTCAAATAAACTATAAAATTCTAAATATTTTTAATTTTGTCTAATAAAATGAGTTTAAATCATTAAAAATATAATGCATATGTTAATTTTTAAGTGAAAATGGACAGAATCTATAATTTTATTTATTAATGAATTTTGTTGGTAAAGCATTATTTGATAAAATTTTCAATCATTACACAAATAAAGAAATGATTATTTTAATTAGAAATATGAAATGAAGCATAATTTGAACATTAATATGAAATTGATTTATTTTTAAAAACATTTAAGTAAATATTTTATTTTATACTCTATTATAATGAATAAATGAAACCTAAAATTTTGTTAAATGTTAACTAAAATGTATAACAAAAATTTTTTTATGAGTTTATATTTTAATTTTTTTAATATTAAATATTCACACTTCATTTCTTTAAAATTAATGTTCAATAATTAATTTTGTAAAAATATGAGTGAAAATTAGTATAATTTGTCAAAGAAAAATCAAAGAATTTTGGATTTTTTCTCAAATAATTTTGATAAAATACTCAAAGAAATTTCAAAGAATTTTTCTCGCTTTACTCAAAGAAAATTTTACCCCTTGGATATGAATAACACTACTAAACTGATTCATAAAATTAAATCTTTATAACTGAGTAATTATAACGACATTTATTTTATCATTTGTGACAACAAATTCCTGTTTTATGTTTACTCATCCTTTATAACATAATAATTCTAGTGATTCATTATTAATTCATGATAAATATCATAATTTCTTCATTATTACTTATATTTAGTTGAGATTTCGTTGCGCACATACACCGAGGTTTTATCACAGAACGTAATAGCAATGCTGAAAATGAAATAACTACTGAATTTTTAATTCATAGACAATAAGCGATTGTTAAGATATAAGTGTTTGCAATTTAATACCAATAGCAATACTAATACCTGTTCAGTACTAATACTAATTCCAGAGTTTAAGATACCTGCTGTGACTTAAAAAAATTATCGATATTATATACAGCAGACCCCTAAATTAAATTTAGAGCGAATGTATCGAAAATTTATTATTAATAAACGAATCGTTATGTTTATCGAATATTTAATATATCGAAGATATAGAATATTTTTAATGTATAAAAAAGTGATAAAAATAATAAAACTATACAACAAGAAATAAAAAACTTGAGATAATACGATCACAATTCACTGGACTATAACAGTAATTAATTTTGAAATTCAATAATAAATTTTTTTATACAATAATAACTAAATTATAAAATTTAACTACAAATAAATAATTATTATTACACAATGTAATTGCAAAATTTTTCATGCTAATTAATCTTATTCACATTTAGTCAGAGAATAACTATAACTGCAAGTATTATTAGAATAACCAGGTGGCGCTTCTGTGCACAAAACTGATTTCGGATTCATCGGATAAATACTAGTGGCATTTTTCTTCATAAACTTCATTTGTCTTTGGTAAGAACAAAGTCAATTTGCATCGGAGACGGATCTTTACTGCCATTAAAATTCAGAAAACGGTGTGCAGCACCCCATTAACCGCAAAGCAATGCCATCGCTTACAGACCGGATGGCAACTGTGCGTCTTTGCAGGAGTTATAGACACTGTGAGAAAAGTGTTCCGAAGCGAAATAAGTAAGCTCACTGATTTAATACTGTCCAGGATGATGAAAACTGTTTCAGGCAGAAATTACGTCAATGAAATCGATTTTATTCGTCGCGCAAGTCATGTGAAAAATAACTTTTCGAAATCTCGGAAATTTTAGTTTTTAAAATTTTCCGATTTTATCCGAAATTTATCAGAAATTCACCAATTTTTAAAAAATTTATACTTAAAAACAAGTATTTTCGGATAAGGTAGAGATTTCATAAAGTTTTTGACAAGTTTTCTCTAAAGTATTAAAGTTCAAGGATAGATAATTTTAAAAACTTTTAAATTTTTTTAAAATTTGTCAATTTCAAAATATTGTCCGTTATAATATATAAGTTTTCAAGATATAGATTAAAAATTTTCCGAAATGTCAGAAAATGTCAGAAAATGTCCGAAAATTTCCGAAAAATGTCTATTTTTGTCCGAATTTCCGACCGAAATTTGCCTGTTTTTGTTCCGAAAAAGCAGAAAAATAATATACTTAGTTTCTTAGATATTATTTTTAATTTATTATTGTGTAGTAATTAAATGATATACAGATTTTCTTTTTAATTGTCATTTTGATAGATTATGCATTAAACCCTAAATAACTTGCATTTAGATTTTATTGGCCAAAATAACATTATGAACTTTAATTAATACTTTCAAATGCTGACCATTAAGTGTTGGGCAAAATTAACATCTATTTTGATGAAAATTATAAAACTAAATTTTATTTTTAATTTTAGCTCGCAATTTTTTTCAAAAAAAGTAGAGATAATATCTATCTGCGTGTCGACAGTATTTAAGAACTTAAAACTTATATAAAACGTGTGAGAGATTGATGAATGCTTTGTTCTTGTTTTATAATAGAGCTACATATTACGAAATTGTATAATTTTTTACGCACTAAATATAATACTGACATCTAGTAATAAAACTCATCCCTACTTTCAATATACTTCAGAACTCGCGAAGCAATTTCGTGTCGCTTTTTGATAGTGATGAGCATCGGTTAAAAGTTAAAGATTTTCTTTAACTCTTAACCTTGACCGCTGAAAAACTTTTAACTTTAACTCTAACCGGTAAAGAATTACTTTAACTTTAACTCTGACTAAATTAACTCCAGGTTAACCGGTTAACCTATTTTTTGAATTTTCAATAATTATATTTGAAATTGAAACGGTTTTAATTAATTTTAGCATTTTAAATCGTACTTCTAATTCAAAACAAATTATTCATTGCGTAAAATTTTCAAAAATAGTTCAATAATTCTGATAAAATACTTTTTATATGCTTTTTGGAATATTATTTTCATTAAATAGTATGGAAATTTACACATTTTAATTTAGAAAAGTTAACCGGTTAACTTTTGGTAATATTTTAACATTAACCCGTTAGAAAAGCTTTAACTTCTAACCTTAACTCTATTTAAAATTTTAACATATCCTGCAATTTTAACTCGGGTTAACCTCAACCGGTTAAAAGTTAACCGTTAATTTGCTCATCTCTACTTTTTGATATTAAATCCTTAGTACATATAGAACAATAGCTGTGTTAACATATTTATAGAATTTTAATAAGAGAATAAGAAATTCCAGATAAAAATTATAATAATTTCAGTATTAATAGCATAGTATTAAACCTAATCTCATTATTGTAACCTAAATATAGAATTATTCTTAGGGTGACTAACCCTCCAGGTTTCACACATTCTCCACCAAATTTCCTGATTGACATTCTCCAGGTATTGATGTCAGAAATTGAGTTTGAGATTACCAGGTATTATAAAAAATTATATCTCAAGGTGGACTCAAGTGAATATTATTAAATAGAATTAAACAGTTGGTAACTCTAATTATGCTATGCTTTATTTCATTGAATGTTTCATTTCCTGTTCTCTACTGCCAGTATTACGCGTTCACTTTTCGCGACAAACAGTGTTGATTGTGTTGCTAATCTTCGCCTCAGAAATAGATTATGGTTCGATTATATTTAAACATGTTTTAAATCTATTAACAAATTTTCTCTGCTCAATTCTCTTCTCAACAGACAGTTATTAAGCGAAAATATAAAGTTTAGTTTTAAAATGAGTTATTTTAACTTTTGTTTTCTCTCTTACAATAAACAGCCGACGCTGTAATCAATAAATAAATAAAGAGTAATCTTTTAAACATTAATTATACATTACTGGAGCAGATATCGGTTCGAATGTATTTCGTTGAAAAAGTTTTGTAACTAATAATTTGAGCAGTAAATGAATTATATTTGCTACTCAAAGGGAAATGATAAATGTTAGTGAGATTTATATAGAAAAAACTAAGGAATTATTATATCAGCGTTAAAATATGATCATGAATGTAAATGATAATTATAAAGGATATAAGAATTGTCGGAAAAACATCACTAAATATGAATAATGCTTCAATTTTCAAGTTTTTTCACAGAAAACACATTAATTGACAATAAATTTATTGTTTATTAATTTAATTATGATTATAGTATATATAAGAAATTAGTAATAAAAATATTCAGTAATGGGTCTAGTATTTCACGGGAAAATATTTTTTTATTAAATTTTTCTAAACATTTAATTACTTGATGTTTATTTGTTTTCACGTGAGTGAGTGTTTCAGATTTATTTTTATATTCACTTCACTTATAACTAATATCTGTGATTATGTGTCACTTATCGACAAAAGTGAATAATCTAGTAAATCTTTCAACGAAATAATAAAACTGATGCAAAGGAAGTGTTTATGATTTGTTTTCCTATTTAACTATTTACTGGTATCAAATAATCCATAATTTAGACTTTATATATTTTAATAACTATTCGTACAAATTAACAAAAAACAAGAACTAATAAATATGAAATCATATATAAAAATAATATGAAAAACTAATAAATCTGAAAGTCAGTGGAACATATATAATCTTTTCTTCTAAATATCTCCCGATCAACTCCCGGTGAAATCATTAAAATTTTTTATAAATCTGAAGGAATTTAATTTAAAGAGTTTGTCACTCTAAGCAGAAATCCGTTCGAATGTAATTCGAAGAAAAAAGTATTTGTCACTAATTATTTGAGCGATAAATGAAAATGATTTGCAACTCAAATGGAAATTATAAATATCAGTGAAGGTTATATAGAAAAATCTGATGATTTATCAGAGCATCGTTAAAGTATGATTAAGAATGTAAATGATAACAAGGATATAAAAATTGTTGGTAAAACATTACTAAATATGAATAATGATTCATTTTTCAAGTTTTTTCACAGCAAACACAATCATTGAAAATATATTTATAGTTAATTACTTTAATTATGATCAAATTTATGAAATTAGTTAGAATAGAAAATATTCAATAATGTCGCTGTAATAATATTTCGCGGAAAAATAATTTTATATTAAATTATTCTAAACATTTATTTACTTGATGTATATTTGTTTTCGTCTCGTGTTGTACTTCAGTTTTATGATTAATATCACTTGAATTATGACCAATCTTTGTGATTATGTGTCATTCTTGACTAAAGTGAATAATCTAGTAACTCATTCGACAAAATAAGAAAACTGCTGAAATAGAAGTTTATGATATGTATTGCTATTTTACTATATGCTGATTAAATTTAACCACATTATAGATTTAATATATTTTAATAGCTCTGCGTTAAAACTAATTTCAAAATAAAGTTATTTTAATTTGTTTATTATATCAAATCAAAAATTAACATAATTATAAAGATGTTCACAATAAATCTGTTCAGATTGTTGCCAGTTTTTGTTTCGATTACAATTATTTTAAGCGAAAATCCACTAATTATTATTTCGAGAACTTTTCATACCGATATCTATACCACAGAAAGTGAATTAGATATATGGGAATTACAAATTACAGTAAATAATACAGCAATTATTAATGAAGAAAAATTGATCGATAATACTTACAGCAAAATAATTATAGAAGATATTGATTATAGTTTCGCAGACAATTCAGTTTATTTGCTCTTCAAAAAAGGTTTATCACGAATCAAAATGAATCCTAAATTTACACAAATCGTTAGCACAGAAAGGCTTGACGATGCGATGCAAGCATCATCGATGTGCTATGACTGGATCAATGGTTTAATGTATTTTACTATTCGCGGTGCGATTCGTGTTATTAAACTCGATAAAATCAAACTTCAGTATGTATTAAATACTACATTAAATGCTGATTCGAGTATAACTATTAATCCAATTGACATGTTTATACTGTGGAGTAGAGGTAAACAGATTATTAAAGCCAATCAAGACGGAAGTGATTGCCACATACTTTACGAAAGTAATCACAATGTTTATGACATTACTATTGATTTTGAGACAAATCGTATTTGTTTCGCAAGTAATAGAGAAATTATTCTAATTGATTATTCTGGAAAAATCCTCCAAAATATTAAAATTAATTTTCCATAAAACAAATTATATATTTCTGATAGGCTTATGGATATCGTAGATATAGATGTCTATAAGCAATTAATATTTATTAGAAATAAAATTAAAGTTTACGCGCTCGACATCAAATTAAATAATTTAGTTTCAGTTCTGTCAGAAAAATTGTCAGTTTTGAAAGAAGTTGAAAGTATTCCGCCTGAAAAATTGTTATTTTCATTATTTCATTCATCTCGTCAACCAAACCAAACCAATAGACAAGTGTGTGATCAATCAAAATGTTCGCACTTATGTCTACCGCTTCTTAATAATACGTATCGCTGTTTATGTCCGATTAACGCAGTCAACACAGATACGCATTGCAATGAAAATGTAAGTTAGATTTTTAAAAATTTCGCTTTAAAATAATTTTCAAACTTATTGAAAACTCAAACTCAAGAAAATTTAAAACAAACAAAGCTTCTCTAATAACATTGACAGCTCCTCTGCTCATATAAACCTCACTGACTAGTAAATTAAGAACAACTTTAAAAACATACGAGTAATTTTGATTTGATTTCCATATAACAGACTAACGTTTTTGATGAAATAATGGTAATATATTCGGATCAGAAAAAAGTTTCACTCATCAATTTGAACTCAATTCTAAATGATAAACTGGAAAACTCGATGGTGGTATACGAGAACTATAATTATACTGGCATTGGGGACTTGTATTACAGTAGTGAAGCTAATATTATATTATGGTCAGAGAATTTTGCAACCTTTAGATCTTTGAAACAAAAATTATTAGTGTCTCCATTAAATAGAAACGCAAATAATTTGTTAGAATTAACCGACACAATAACACTGATCGATGAATGCGATGATGTTCTTGGCTATGACTGGATTCACGATCTAATTTATATTAAAATTAATAAATCAATTGTTGTATTTAATATAAATCAACCAAATCTTCAGTATGTAATCGCAGAAATCAATGATATAATAACTAGTTTGGCAGTGAATCCAATAGAAAGCACTATATTTTGGAGCGAAACAAAACTCATTGATTCAGTTGAGTACGGATCGATTGTTAAAGCAAAACAAGCTGGAAGTAATAGATTGACAATTATTGATGACAGCATTGTCTCAGATCTTCGCTTCCTAACAATAGATTATTTCTCTCAAAGACTTCTATGGTTTGATTTCAATGAAATTTCAACTCGAATTATTAGTTCGTCGGATTTTTTCGGTGGAAATATCAAAGAGTTAATTAGTGAAGAATCATTGAAATTATATCCGCTTTCGTTTAATATTTTAGAGCGCTATTTATATATTGTTACGTTGAATAACAATTATTTACAGTTTAATGAATCATTCGATAAAATCAATCAAATATTAATGCGATATCGTTTTGATGAACACAAGAGTGATAATGATTTCATGAGACTTGAGGTTTTAGATTCAAATTCTAAGGTATTTAGAATGAAAATAATTGATTCGAGTCAACAGCCAATAAATGCAATCAATCGATGTTTGAAATCGAAGTGTACTCATCTTTGTATACCACACTCCATATTCCAGTACCGATGCGTTTGTCCTCTCAATCATAAAACGTTGGGTGAAGAATGTATTGAAAGAGTGAGTGTCACATGAAATCAAAGAAATTGTTAATAACATATTTATTTATTAAATAATAGATTGCTTTCATATTGACTAATGTTTCGAACACAAACTTTGAAAGTTCACAGTCACAGTCTAATTCATTGCAAACAACAATTATTATAATTCCCATTTTAGTTGTCGTTGTAATAGTATTAGTAGTAATTATGACATACCGTTACTTTAAAACAAAACACATTATTAAAATGAAAACTGAGAAACTGGAAGAAATAACACTGGAAAATACTTATGACGATACAGTGAATGATGAGAATGATGGTTACGAAGCAATAAATTACGACGAAATTAATTTAGAGGAGAATTATGAACAAATAGCAGACACGTCACATCACACATACACTGAGATTTTACCACCAGAACGTGTCATCGATGAAGAAAGTAATGAAAGTAATTCCGAAGATCTGCAGATATAATTAATCATTAATAAATAATTTTATTATAAGTGTTTCAGTGTCTTGAGTTTAATTCAAAAAATATTCTCTGAAACTTAGTATTATTCTTTTAAAAATATTTTTTTAAAAATTCATTTAATACTACTTTAATTCAATGCAACGATTTTAGTTCTATTAGTACTTGCCATGACAATAGGGTAAGAAAAGTCATCTCTCATGGTATTAACTTTACTCTCAATCATCGATTATCTCATTCATCAATAGAATTATTATTATTATTATTATTATTATTTTTATTATTATTATTA
>JAQIVF010000087.1:0-37934 GCA_034698365.1 Steganacarus magnus
AACATATAAAATTTCTTGTATCATTATAATAAACCGCTAAAATTATTTTTATATGTAAAAATCCGGGCTTTAATAATGAGATTATGATTAATTAAAAAAATAAGATAAAAGTTTTTAATTTGTACATTTCATAAAAATAATTTTATATTTCCTATGAATTAAAATTTTTTTTAATCAATCAAAGCGCTTGTTTGTGGTTTACTACTTAATTACTTTAAATTATCAAACAGGTATAATGCAGATTACGATTAAACTGCATCCATATTTAAGCGTTGTATTTACTTTATAAAGTTATTATAAATTCTCTTCGAGATTATTCATAGAATTATAAAAAAAATTGTCAAAAATTAGCGTACAATATAGCAATGGTGACTATTTCGCATTAAATTTTGTAAAAAAAATTAATTTACTCGAAACTACCAGTGAAGAACTGAACAAATAAGTGTATTAAAACTATTTTGTGTAATAATTATTTTGGCAAATATTGATGCTGGAAATATAGCACTCGAAACAGCGAAAAAATTACATTATTTAATTACAATATTGAAGAATTGTAGAAAACTTAACATACTGTACTGCAAGCACACATTCAAACCAGTTTGTCTAATAATGTTTTGGCAAATATTGACGCTCAAAATAAAGAAGTCGATGCGTTACTCGAAACAGCAAAAAAATTTAGAATTAGAGAGCAACAAATAATTACAGCTTTAGTGGAGTTTAATAGAATTTGCCACTGAAATTGAAATTGAATACACAGAATTATACTGGAATACTGGAACAGATAAAAATCCAAAATTTTATTAATACCATTATGGCGAGAGTGTGAGCAAATTTTTAAAATAAAATATACAACAAAATTAGATACATAATGGGTAATAGGAATAATTTTATTTTTAAATAAATTTTTTATACCATAAAATTAAAAGATACATAATGCAAATTTAAATTGTCTTAATTTATTTGAAGAAAATACACAATTTATTGAAATCTGCTGAGAATTTTGCATTGCGTCTTAAGTTCATTACAATTTTTAATAATCTTCTAAGTTATCTCATTTCAAATAATAAATAAAGTTAATCCAATAGAAGTTAATAGATTGAAGAATAAAGTTAATAAAAATATTAACAGTTTAGAGTTAAAAGTTATTAATTTGTTAGCAGTTTTAAGCTGAAAAATAAGATATTTCTTTAACATTTAATCGGTGCTCATCACTACATATAGAAGAATGTATCTTAAGAGTACAAGAAAGAACCAATTCTTCAGTCGGGATAATAAGATACTATTCATGACTCAATAACTATCAGTTTCAGACTGCCTCACAGAGTTTGTCATGGAATGTCAATCGGAAAAAAGTTGCCTAAATATTATGAGTTTTGACAACTTCTCCATTAAATTTTAGTAAAATCTTGAACTGCTCTGAAAAAAGCCGAGCAGTGCAGTAACTATTACGAAACATGCGTATAAAGATTGTTGGCACATTTTTAATGATAAAAGTACAGTGAATTAGATTAGTTTCAGACTGTGTTTGTTCCTATTCTAGAATAATATTTTTCAGAATTAATAGTTATTTCAATTTAATGAAAATTAAACTGAAATAATAAAATAGTTGTTTGATTAAATGTACTGAAAATGCATTAAAATTTAATAGCGAAAAAAGAGTGTTTTAAAAATCGATAAAATATGCCAAAACAGATATGCCGAGAAATGTGAATTCTTGAAAGTTCTTATCAAAGTTCTTATATGTTGTTACAATTACATGAATTATTTTTACCAAATTCTATCAAAATTCCTGATCTGAAAATTCCTTTTCAATAATTATTTGGCAATAATTTAAGTATAAATATCGCAAAACTAATTGATTTGTTATTCAATCAGAGTTTTAAGGTTATTATTATATTAGTATTATCTAACCTTTGTTCGATTAAAACAAAAAGTTCAAAATGACAAAATTATTACTCGTGTGCAGCGTTTTATTGCTTACATTTTATAGTAAGTTTATTTAATTTGTAAATTTTCTGCTTTTTTAATCAATATTTCTATGATTTTTTTAAATTCACTCACATATTAATTTATATATATATTTGTTTGCAAACTTTTTCTTAAATTTTAAATTAGTCTATAGGCATAGTGAAAACGGTATCTCTAAATAAAATTAAGCCAAAATCATAGCGATTTGTGGCATTTAAGATAAACTGTGTTGTATTTTGATCAATTTTATAGATTTGACAGAAAGTTTTAAAGTGATTATAGTTTACAATTTTGTACTTTAGATAAAAAATAAATATATCCATGTTTTAGGTCACTGTCTTCAACTTTGTTTAATAATAAAAGATTTTTCATACTTTTAAGAAAGTAGAAAATTTAATCGCAATTTAAAAGTAAGAAAAATCTTTTATTATTAAAAAATAAATATCTTTTTTAATGAATTATTTCGGAAAAATTAAATAATTATTAGTTTTATTTTCTATCTATAGTTAAAAAATTAAATCCAGTCAATAATTTGGATTAATTGTGTGTATTGTTCTTATAGTTTTAAAAAGATTTTGTTCACAAAATTGCGATTAGAAATCTACAAATAGATCCATTGATGACGGATACAGTTTTACATATTTTAATGTGTACCGTATACTTGTGTGTATATGTGTGTGTGTGTTGTTGTTGTAGGTTTGTCCAGTGAATCATCTAATTCACGGTGCAGTCTGACAAACACGTAAAATTTCAGCGCACAATTCAATTCTATGTTCCACTACTGCAAATTGAAAAATTAATCGAAATTAAATTTGTTTAAAATTTAGAAATAAATTCTCAATCCACAACCGAGACTTTTCCAACTGACAGACAGACCATCACTACTACAGAAGCAGCAACAACACAGTGGACAGAAGCCCCTGCTACTAATACTACTACTACTACAAAGGCTGTTACAACAAACTGGACTGAGTCCCCAACTACTACTACTACTACTACAGAATCAGCCACAACTCATTGTACAGAAGTTTCAACTACGACTACCACAGAAAGTGTTATAACTGAGTGGACAGAAACCCCGACTAGTACTACTACAGAGGCAACCACATCTCAACGGACCCCTATTACGACCACTACAGAATCAGCCACAACTCACTGGACAGAGGCACCTACTACTACCTCTAAAGTTGCAACCGAGACATATCGCACAGATGCACCAAACGCTACAAGCAGTACAAGCACTACAAGCGCTATCGGGCCGTTATCTAGTTTAATCAAATCATTACGAAAACTTTAAATGTTAAATAAAATTTATTTTTCGTAAAATAATATAGAATAATTTAAAAGATTATTATTATATTTTTAATCAAAATTTAATCAAAATTTGTTCAAATAAAATTTATTCACATTAGACCTTAAACACTTGTGGCGCACAATTGTTGCTTTTCAAAACGATTTAACAGGTTTGTAGCGCACAACTATTTCAAGTAAATTTACATTATAATTGCATCGTTAATTATTTAAGTACAATTAACTCTATTGCTTGTTTTAAAACGAGGATTTGGCAATCTTTAAAAAAATAAGATTAGTTTAATCAGTGCTTCATTCTGTGAAAATTACTCGTTTTCTCACGCAACGACATATAATATAATTTTTTATATTACTTTGGGCTGTAATATAAAAGTTAAAATAATACGAATTAAATTTAAATATTTTATTATTAATTAATGCAACTGATTAGACGTGAGAATTACGATGAAATTCATTATTATTTCACTTGTGCTTTGCATCAATCTATTAAGTAAGTATGCGTTTCATACCAATTATTTGTTAATAATAATTTATATTAAATAACAAAAATATTTCTTTCGGGTTTATCTAATGTCATGTGTCGTTGTTTCGATAGTTTGTCGAAAAAATGCAATGAAATATATTAAATAATTTGGTTTTATTTTTATTACATATTTGTGAGTTTTAAGTTAAATTAAATAATAAAAACTCTATTGATTTATTATACTTTGACCCTTTATTGCGTTTTACAGACACTGTAAAAGTAATCATTAGTATGAATAATACAGTTTTGTGCAGTATTCTATTGCAGTGATTCCAAAACTTTTTTGGCTTACGAGTCTACTAACTCTTAATAAAAAATTTTTTCGCGATCTAACTTCAAAAAAATATATTTGAAATTTGTTGATGAATTTAAAACGATTCCTAGGATAATGTATTATGCGATTCCTAGCGATGATTTGCATGTATATTTTAAATAATCAATACTCTTAAATAATTGCTAGAATATTTCTTTGTTTTTAATGACGACTTCACATTACTGTATTCTTTGGCCTAACTTTCGTTCTTAATTTCTTCCCATTACGATCCAATTTTTGGTTTCGAACCATAGTTTGGGAACCATTGATGTATTGTATTGACAGATAATAAAATATTAAGTTTTATAACAATTAAAGATAAAGTATACAAGTTTTATTTGTTTTTAAAGTTGTTTTGGGTCAATCAAATAATTTACCCGAATTATTGGCAGAAGGAAAAGCGCTACTGACCCGTTCAAGAGCACACACAGCGTTTAAAAATGGCAACATTAATGCTAAACAATTGCGTTACCAAATTGCCACACTTATAGCCGAAGCCGAAGTTCTTGATCCTGACGTTGTCGTTAATTCAGAGAGACTCAAACACATACAGTTTGAATTGAACACTAAAATAGCGAGTTTTAAACACATTTTAAAAGTAGCTTGAATTTTGTTTGTAATTTTCAAAGAGTCAAATTAATTTGAAGAATAAAATTTTATTGAAAATCTATTCAAATATACTTTTCTAAAAACAGTTTTTTATTCGTATATAAATTAGAGAGAACGCGATTTTTTTGTTGTTTCTAAAATTTTGCCCAGAATTAACTTATAGTATTGATTTAAGGCTAATTATATGCTTATTTAAATCACATTTTTTTGATGAAAATTTCTTTTCAGCATTACTTGATGCTCAAAATATAGCGGTAGACGCGTTACTCGCGAGAGCCGAAAACTTAAGAATTAGAGCGCAAGATATAATTGCAGCTTTAGTTGCTCTAAATAGAAGTGAAGAGGCGACCAAAATTGAACGCGAAGAACTAGTCATAATGGCATTAGTGGAACAAATCAAAATTCAAAATTCTATTCATACCATCGGAGAGAATGAGTTGAAAGCAATAGAAGAAAGCTTGCAAATAAGAGAGGATGCGCTCGAGGCTGAGCTCAAAAATTTAGATGGACTCGTGTTACCGACAACACCCACAGCTAACCCAACTCAAACAGATTCGCTCACAACGCCAACTGTGACAACACCGACACACACTCCAACAACACCCACACCCACTCCAACAACATCGACCACAACCCCACCGACCACACCATCACCAACAATGCGAACAACGAGACCAATACCGCAAACAACACTAACAATAACAACAATACCTACAGTAACAACAGGTTGGTTATTACAGATTATTTTAGAAGAATTTTAGAACAACAATAATGATTTAATGTTAAACCAAATATTAGGCACATCATCGCCGATAGCAATAAGTGATTTAATAGCAAATGGAGCCATACTACTATTACAATCAAAGACAGTAATAACACAGCTCAGAACTAAAGCGACAGAAATAGAGAACGCGGAGCGAGCGGTGGCGTTACTCGTTGCCGAAATTGGAGCATTAGATTCGGATCTGGTGGTCGATGCCGCACGTCTTAAAGAGATAGAAGTTGAGTTGATCGGTAAAGTGGATAAACTAGAGAGTGTTTTAAAAAATGTTACAATTATTGCGTAAATGTCAAAAATAAAAGTTTATTTGTTCTAAAAATGATTTATAAATAGATTTTGGTTGTGACACCAATTTGGTTACAATAACACAATTTATTTAATGAAATAACTGAACTCAATCTATTTGTGAATTATTTAACTAAATTAATATAGCTTATATTAAACGTTGTATTATTTTTATATTTAATATTTATTTTTGATAACTATCTCGTCATGTTTCATCAAAGTTAACTAAATTTGTGTTAATAACGTTCATTCTAAATGACAATTTCGGGCGCAGAGCCACACTCATAGATTCATATTTTCATCGTATATGTTCAAAAGAGCTCAATAATGCACAATACATTATAGTAATTTTGCGTATATGAAGGTTTTGAAATTAACATATTAAATAGTATACTGTATGATCAACATGTTTGATCAATAGTGTTTTGCTAAATTTACTATAAACAGCATTATTGTCCACTAATTCAGTCTGAAATAAAACCACCCGCTAAATCATATATTAATTTGATAATAAAATGTTACTATTTTTTTCTGTGAAGTTGTTCACGAAATGTTAGGACAATTACAGGCTATTTCATATTATTGGGAATCGATATCTCGATTCTACGATTGAAACCGCTAGTGAATGCAAGTAATATCTCTGTTTAGGCTCCAATACTTTCATTTATTGTAAATGTTTTTATGCATTAAAGCTTATTTTTCGATATTTCTCAAAACATAAATGTGCGAAATATTATACATATGAATGTAAGAATATTATAGCTTATGATGCAAGAAAATTCATAAGCAAACTATTCGTCTCAAAATATTTATCGAATAGAGTTACTGACAGAAAAGTATGCAGTATTGCTGATACAAAACTTTTCTGTATACGGAACTGATATAATAAAGCATCACAACCGAGTAATGTTATGGTATAGCAAATGTCATTCATATGACTATTTTTTGACATTAAATTAAGAATGATGTCAAACAACTTAAAAATTTGAAGCCTGACAACGCTATTATGCCATTTAAGTGGCGAAACATCTTTGAACACAACTAATCTCTAAATTTATCTATAGATTATAATAATCTTTTGTGTAATATTAAGTCAATGCCTAAAATTTTGAAATCTCTTCTGTGAACTTCACTTTTTCTTTGCATAAATTTCAGTATAAAAAGGGCAACACATTTAAGTTTTAAGTTCGTACTCAACAAACTAGTTTAACGAATTAATTAATTTCAATGGATTCGACGAATTACTTAATTGTTTTGCTGCTATGCATTATTAATCTCTATGGTAAGTAGTTTTTTTTCATTGTTACAAATTATTTTTATTTAAATTAATTAATTAGTATACAACTATTCCTAGATTAAGAAAACCTATTATATAAGGAAATCCCATTAAAATCCAACAATAATTATGTAAATACGTATAAAAGGAAAATTTTAAAATAAAATTCGACTTAAAAATTAGCGCTTAGTTAATTAGTGATTAGTGATGAGCTAATATTTAGTCATTTTTAAAATTGTCTTTTACCTTTCACTCTGCAGATTACAAATTTCTTATCCAAAGGTTGTTTTTGAAATCAGATTATTGGTTAAATAATATTTATTTAAAGTAAATTTAGACTAATATTTAAAATTTCAAAAATTGCAAAATCAATTGTAGCTAAAGTGTGCAATCAAGCATCAAATAAGTTGCCAAATGTGCTAATTGTCAGCAGTTACTCAATCGGTTTTTTTGCACAACGAGTGAGAAACTAATGAAAAACTAGTCTTGAATAAGAGCAACATTAATACAGACTATAGGAAAGGTAAAATAGCCGATACATTGATTTTAAACTTTAAAATTTAATGTTGTAACAACAAATTTCCATAAAATTTGATATTAGATTAGGTTTTAAATTTTTAACTCCATTACTTACTCTTTAGGTAATAAATTTTATTCATTTATAATTTTTAAAACACTTTTGCTTAAATAATATTAAAAACATTTTTAGATACATTGTCTAAATAATAGTTTTGTTATCAGCCATAATAATATATGATACATTATTAGGATTATTTTTTATCTTTTTACTACAAAAATAAATCTGTAAACATATCATACAATTTATTATACATCAATTTCTAAACGGAAAAATATTTATTTTGATCATTTTTTACAGCTTGTTACGGTCAAGACTTTCCAGTACCTGACAATGCAACCATAGCCAGAGCTAATGTGGACGTAGCGGATGCAAAAAGCGAAGTGGCGAGACTCAGAGCGCGCGCTACTGTCATCGAGAATGCAGAATCGGTGGTTTCGAATTTGCTTAATGAAATTAGAGATTTGGACCCCGAGATAGTAAGAGATCTGTTGAGACTCGGAGTTATATCTAGAGAATTGCCTGCAAAAGCTACTGTTCTCGAACAAATACTGAATAGCTCGACTGTATCGTCAACACAAGCAAGCGCTACAACTGTACAGCAGGTTACGACCACACCTGTTCCTGTTACTACCGAAGCTGCTGGTACGACACAATCGCCTGAAATCACTACTACAATAGAAGAAACAACAACAACAGAACCTGGTACAACCACCCTCTAATTTTTAATTCATCGAATATTCCACTATTGTTTTGAACAAAGTTTTTACCTGCACTTTATTTCAAAATTAATTTAATATATATTTATAAAAAAAATTAAATTTAAATATTGTTTATTAAATTATGTAGCGATAATTATTGTATACAATGAAATCATAGTCACTAAATAATTTTATTGATGTAATCGCAAATTCTGGAAAAGTTATTCATATTAAGTCAAAAATATTAAATTGGTTAAACTCTTGCTTCAGTTGTTTCAAGTAAATTCAACTAAAATTTATAAAATAAAAAACATATTAATCTTATGAGTCTAAAAATCTTAAATTATTGAAAAATTATATAAGAAATTTGAAACATAAATTTTAAAACTTTGAAATTTAAAAAAAAACAATTAAATTATCAGAAACTGTTTATTAAACAATTATAATACCATAGGTTATTGGCAATTATAAAATAAATAAATAATTACAAATAAATTGATGGATAATTTATGGATGATTGTGATTGTGAGGTCAATAGCGATTATTGTCAAATAATTATTTAATGATATCGAATCCGGTTATAACTAATATGGATTTTATTGTTTTCAGAGTGCATTTGCTTTGCGGCGTTACTTTCAACCGAAGATATAAGTTACGCCCAAAAACTGGTAAACGAGTCAAGAGAGGAGATTCACCGTTTGCGAGCGCTCGCCAATGAGATCGAAAAAACAGTACTAGAGGTTTCTAAACTGATTAATGAAATCGATTATTTAGACCCTGATATTGTTACAGATCTCAAAAGACTAGCAGTGATTGCGCGTGAATTACCGGCTATACTCAAACAATGCGAAGAACTTTTAATTAACGCTCACAGAGTCCAGATGTAGTAAATAAAACGTGAATAAAAAAAATAAAATGTAAATAAAATAGCTTTTTTTCTCTCTTACTCAACAATAATAGTTTGTCAATGCATTACACTTTAGCAATCACTATGAGACGCACTGTGTGTTATTATAACCTTGTTTATAGTCGCGTATTGCACAACGATTTATTCAGAATATTAGTATCCTAAAAAAGGTCCTCTTTCTGTGTTTCAAAAAATCATAACATAAATATAGAATTACGTATTAAATTAATCTGTAAATCTGTGAACGTTGTATCGCTGAACCTATCAATAACCACCAGTAAGAATCCTATATACACTTTTGCAGGATATTAGTAGTGCAGTGGTTAAATCCTGACTTATATCAATTAATGTTAAAAATAATTAGAAAAGCAATTTTCACAACACTTATGGGGATCTAGCATAAAATATTTTTTACACTAATTTTATTGAACTGAAAAATAAGAAAAACAGTGAAAGTGTTGGTCGATCATAAAGAAACGGCAGGATAAGGTAAGTATCTTTGCCTTTGGGTTGCGAGGTAGGAATGATATGACTTGATATACACTAAGCAGTACTTTTAGAGGTTCTTCAAACAACTCTAAACTTGAGTCGTGGTTTAGAAAACTGGATTGTTATGTAGTATACTGGAATTATACTGGAATTATTAACAAAAAAATTTTATTTCTAAAAAACTGTCCTAAAAATTACTGCGAAGCGGGCCCCGATAGATTTCGAAAGGCCGGGCTCGGGCTTTGAATTCTAAAAATGGAAAATTGTCTTAAAATATTTTATTGTTTAATCAAGGTTAAAGTTGGAATAATTAACTAATAAATAATTAATAATCACAGAGTCAATAAAACTTGATGTCTGTCGATATTTAATGCAACTATAAATTTTGGCCCCTAAAACAAAAAGAGATCGTCGGGCTTACTCGGATTTTAGATTTCACCGGGTCGGGTCGGGCCTTTTGATCATAAGTAGGGCTTGGGCCGACAAATTTTATAAATTTCGCAATTTTATAGTTTATACAATCATAATACTGTAATAAATTTAAACTTTTTAAATTAATTGATTACTTTATACTAATCTTGATTATTGCATATTAATCTTGAATCTGACATAATGTACTGCAGCAGTCTTATTTATATTTTCTTAAGACGCTAATTGTGTTTTAAATTGATTGATGAACCTTATATTGAATTAAAATTTTCACATTTGTTCAATTAAGAAAATTATACGTAAAATTTTTGTTCAACACTTACGAATGTTAAAGTGATACTTGATGTTAACTATTAATTTAATTGCTTAAAGGCTTAAAGGCTTAATATAGGCTAAGAGCGCGAAAATATTCCAAAAACTTTAGAACTTACATTTATTTATTGATTTCATTTAAGTATACTTTTGTAAAGAAATGTCTAAACTTAAACGCATTAATTTAGCATTTATTAGTAGAGAGTTGTCAAATTCAGGAAAATGCTAAAAAATGGAGAAAATAATAACTAAAATAATAAAATATGCGACCGAATCATTTCTTAACTTACATTTGTTATGTTGGATATCATTTGAATTTAATGTTAATAACATGCAAATTTATGTTATTCCTGAAATTACTGATAAAAAAAAGGAAATTGAAATGTCAAAACAAATGTCAAGTAAATTATCAGTAATTTTTCTAAATTTTAAAATATGAAAATTAAAAATTCAATGTGAGATATAAAATTGTTAATAGATGTTTCACACGAATAAACAAACGGAAACAATTAATTTTCACTGACGTGCGTGCATATATGCCTACCCAAAGAGTAATCAGTAGAAATCAAACGTCATAGAAAAGCTATGAGATAAATCAGTAGACTCGGGTATCGTATTGAAGAAGTGTTACAGTAGTTGAAGTCAATACGCGAGAGACCCACACTTGAGGGCATTTATCGAAATCTACTTTAGCTTCCGAACGACTAATACTCAAAAATAACAGGCGATTCATAAATCGCTAAGTATTAAATAAATTTGATTGAATTGTGGTTCGCTAGCGATTGATAATAATTCAGCGTTAAATTTAAATAAATTAAATAAATAAATATTCACTATTTTTCGTGAAATAAATTTTATTAAAATTATTTTATTTCTGAGAATTTATTAACACAACTAACAATTATTAAAAAAAACGTTACATAAATATTACAAACGTTGAATAACAAAAAGTGTTAAACTATTAATCGCTAAGCGATGTAAAAAATATTTGCGACTTATGCGTCGCTTTAAGCTTTGGTCGATTTTTGAGGTGAGTTTTGCGCGTCGTGACCACTCGCGTGCATCAATACGAACATTATTGACACGTAATGTCTATACGCGAAGAAAATCTCCTGTTTGTCAGATTTAGTATCGCATCAATGTTACATAAATGGAGCTATCAGTGGCCTCTGAGAACTTACTCCATACAATATTCTATACAATAATGACAAACCTATAAAAATGCGTTACCATCGCTTTTAACCAGATCTATGCGCGTTCATCCTATTCATTCCAAATGTGCTCTCTTTGAAAACAATGGTTTACTAACACATAAAAGTACTATAGAAGCATTGCAGGAATTGGTTTGCTGTAGAAATTATTTAGTGATTTCTTTAGATTAGATATTTTAGAAATTACTAGATATTTTTAGATGACAATCGTTATGCATAGATGGCAAAAAATAAGAAATAAACTAAACAGAGTAGTCTGACCAACTTTATAACGACAA
This sequence comes from Steganacarus magnus, assembly GCA_034698365.1. Taxonomy (NCBI): domain Eukaryota; kingdom Metazoa; phylum Arthropoda; class Arachnida; order Sarcoptiformes; family Steganacaridae; genus Steganacarus; species Steganacarus magnus. Next base: position 11,971 of record JAQIVF010000087.1, read on the forward strand.
TTCAGGGATATTTCAAAGAGAAAACACTGAAAAAGGCTTTTTAATGCATATTTATCTAAAAATACTGGGCTAATGTCTCTTTAATTCCTGAATAGTTAGTCAATCTATAGAACAAAATGATTTTTAGAATATTAGTTCTGTGTTAGTTTGACGGCATCTGAAATAGTGTTCAAATCAATTGTTTAACTGCTTCACATTTCGCAACTTATTTGGATCGAGCATTAATTTTTCGTGAAGTAGTATTATCAGGGTTTCAATTGATTTACTCATATACTAATGAGAAATAGATGAAATGATATGAAGAAAATATTAAGAAATATCCGCGCATACAGTGTTCACTGCATAATAGAATTTCAAGAAATAAACAAAAATTATTGCAAAGAAAATTTTAAACCTATAAAAAACTCATACAAACTTAATAATTCTAGTATGAAAATGAGAGCATAATAAGCCTCGATTGAAGACTCAATAATGAGGTCATTGATAATAATGAACACTCGATCGGCATATGTAAGCTAATGACTGACAGTTCATAGATCACTGAAAGTGATGCAAAGATTTCCATTATTTCAAAAGATTCTTATTTATCACTGCTTAAATTATACAAAGAACTTTTTTTCAAGTTAACAGCACTTGATATCGCGAGATCATTAATCCACAAATCTTTAATTACCAGGAAACGCTAATTTGAGGAGACAACAGATAAAATAAATTATCCATATTTACTATTTCTCACCAGCGATTTACTAGCGATTTCCAAATCCCCCCGTATTAGGAGTTAAGTAATGTTTAAAGTTCGTTATTATTGCTTAATATATCAGATGGACGTTAGAGTTGGGATTTAGTTTGGAGTTCCTTTTCGAGTTATTGTTATTCTACACTATAATTTAATCAAATAATAATAAGATTTTATCACAATTAGACTTATTTTAACATCATATTAAATATTAATGGTTACCTCAAAAAATACAAAATAAAAAAATAAAGATCTTTAAGGACTGTAATTTCAGTAAAGCGCACCGAACTGCCAAATTTGAATGTTAATCAAAGATGCATTGGAAAATTATTATCTTTTAAAAAACCCAACCAACCATGAATAAAACATACTTTATTATCTCGAAAACATAATATAGTTGAAAGAAAATAAAAAAACAGTTAATTTAAATTTCCTAAAATTTTTTTTCAATATCAGTAAATGAGACAAAATATTTTATTAAAAATAGTAAAAACTGGAAATCCGAAACTGAATGAAAGAAAAAAAAACTTCTAGAAAGAAACATTGAGATTGATATCGGTTATGTAATTAAATATATACCTATAATCATAAAACAATATATTGACAATTATTGTTTTGTGCCAAAAAGGTTTCCAAAAGAATCATTTTTTGATAACTAAAAATAGAATTGAAATAAATAGCTTACGCTTGTTTATTATCTTTAATAGGATAAAGGATTTTCGATAAAACATGGGAAAAAACTAAGTATAAAAAGCGCGTTAAACTCATTGGAAATTATGAGTCGAGAAAAAGTTTTTAATTCGAAACTTTTATTTATAAGACAAATAAAATTAATTCAATTAATTATTTTTTAACTTCGAATCATGAAATTCATTATTTTTAGCCTCTTATTCATTTCAGCAGTCTATTGTAATTATGTTTTTTATTTATTTATTTAAATCATTAATGATTAGAATGAGATACTCATAACGCGTGAATATTTGAAAAAACTTATTTAAACGAATTATTTTTTGTTAATAGACTGCTCAGCTCAGACAACAACTTTGGCAACACTTCTCGCTCGAGCAACAGCTTTGGAAGCGAATGCCACCGCAGAGATTGCAGTTTTGAGAGCAGCCAATAGAACTGCAGCTGCGACTGAATTGGCGCGTGAAGAGAGATTAATAAATGAATTGGTCGGTGAATTGAACAGTACTACTGCTAATCTCACTGCAGCTCAAATTACTAGACTAGAAGAACGTCTAAGAGACAGAGAGATTGTATTGCGTGAAGAACTCACACGATTAGCAAATGCGACCACAACTGCAAGTAGATTTAGACGACAAGCAGCGAACACCACACTTGAGACACTTCTCGCTCGCGCAGCAGCTTTGGAAGCGAATGCCACCGCAGAAATCGCAGTTTTGAGAGCAGCCAATAGAACTACCGCTGCAACTGAATTGGCGCGTGAAGAGAGACTAATTAATGAATTGGTCCGTGAATTGAACAGTACTACTGCTAATCTGACTGAAGCTCAAATTACAAGATTAGAAGAGCGGTTACGAGATAGAGAGATTGTTCTGCGGGAAGAATTGAGACGTTTAGCAAACGCTACATCAACTGGAGCTCGATTCAGACGACAAGCCACGACACTCGAGACACTTCTCGCTCGTGCCAGAGCTTTGGAAGCTAACGCTACCGCAGAAATCGCTGTATTGAGAGCAGCCAATAGAACTGCCGCTGCAACTGAATTGGCTCGCGAAGAGAGATTGATTAATGAATTGGTTACTGAATTAAGCACAACCACTACTAATTATACCGCAGCACAACTCACGAGAATTGAGTCACAATTAAGAGACAGAGAGATTGTATTGCGCGAAGAACTCACACGATTAGCAAATGCGACCACAACTGCAAGTAGATTTAGACGACAGGCAGCGAACACCACACTTGAGACACTTCTTGCTCGTGCAGCAGCTTTGGAAGCTAACGCTACCGCAGAAATCGCTGTATTGAGAGCAGCCAATAGAACTGCAGCTGCGACTGAATTGGCGCGTGAAGAGAGATTGATTAATGAATTGGTCCGTGAATTGAACAGTACTACAGCTAATCTGACTGCAGCTCAAATTACAAGACTAGAAGAGCGGTTACGAGACAGAGAGATCGTATTGCGGGAAGAATTAAGACGATTAGCAAATGCGACCACAACTGCAAGTAGATTTAGACGACAGGCAGCGAACACCACACTTGAGACACTTCTCGCTCGCGCAACAGCTTTGGAAGCGAATGCCACCGCAGAAGTTGCAACATTAAGAGCAGCCAATAGAACAGCAGCAGCCAATGAACTCCAAAGAGAAGTGCGTTTAATAGAAGAATTAGTGTCTGAGTTGCAAAACGCCACAAATGCGACCGAAGCTCAAGTTAGAAGACTCGAAGAAAGATTGAGAGACAGAGAAATCGTTTTGGCGGCAGAGCTCAGACTTTTGACTGCAACCAACACTACTACTGGCACTCAAGAGGCAGTGATTCAAGCACTTCTAACTCGCGCCACAACTCTGGAAGCGAACGCTACCGCCGAAATCGCCGTTTTAAGAGCAGCTAATAGAACCGCAGCCGCGAATGAGTTGGCGCGCGAAGAACGGGCCATACAAACGTTGGTCACTGAGTTGACTGCTCTCGAAGCGACCGCACCAGCGGCTGAACTCAGAAGATTAGAGGTAGAATTGGCCGCAAGAGAAGCAGCATTGGCCGCCGAATTAAGGCTTCTCAGAAATGCTGCGTAAAACTACGTTTTAAAAAACATTTCGCCACAATTTTTTTTACTATTTAATTGAATTTTATTTATCTTCTTATAAATTAAAAAATATTGTTTTAAAATACAAAATTCAAAATTTAAAAATATTTTTGTTCGTATAATACGATTTTGGTTCATTAAATTTACTTTTTCAATAAAATATTACCAAATTGTGCAAAAAAAATTATTTTAAACATTTTTTACCCTAAATTAAATTTTCCTAAACATAAACTATAATACAAAACAGAGCTACTATTTTATAAAATTAATTAATTATTTGTTCAGCGCTTAAATACTGTATAAATACGTATTCAGTAAATAAAAATATTCTTAAAATTTTACTTTTATTTAAAGTGAGATTATAGCACTTTTATGTTTTAAAAACAAAACATAATTAAAACAACTTTCGCATCAACTTTAGGATTAACTAAATAACTAAATCAGTATCGTTTTTTATAACTTGCAAAGTTTGCTCAAAATTTATAATATCTCTGAGGCTAAAATAAAATCCGGTTATAAAACCCAATAAACCAATAATAGCTACGGTGACATTTTTGGCGCATAACCACGAGATTGAATAAAGTCCTATTTTTTAAATTAGTGAAACAATTGAAGAAATTAACGTTTAAATTAAACACTACAAAACAAAACAATATTTTATACCATTTTTCTCGTTCCAAAACGCCACTATATTTAATATCGCTGGAAATATTAATACTATTGAGCTGTAATTAAAGAAAAATTTTCTATGAATATGCGGTGATTAAAAGTTATTTGTTTCGATATTTGGTGGTATTGTTGTTACCTGCAGGACACAGCGCCGACAAGTGATATCACAGAATCCAGTTTTGGAATGAGTGATGTGAAGCCAACTAAAATTGATTAAACAATTAGAAATATGTGTCGCATTGCTTACATTTTTTAGTGTGATGTGCAAAAAATAAGTAAGTTATGCGTAATGAAAATGAATTCATAATAGACTTTTATCATTCAAAAGTTTATAAGTTAAGTGTTTGTGCTTTGAATTTTAATAAATCCCTCGTTAGAACTCTAGTTCATATCCACTTTATTCTAAAAATGAGTGAAAAATCGTCGATTTAAGAGTAGGGTAAAACCCTTAAGCTTTCTGAACACTGGAATCATTCGGATTTTTCGAAAAAATATTCATAACTTTTGACAAAAATTACATCTTTATCACGAATAAAAGAAATTTTATCAAAGTTTGAAGTAATAAATGTATAATTCTTTATGAACCAAAAATTTCATTAAAATGACTATAAAGGAGGCTTATAACTGCAGCAGCAATGTTGGACCGATGAATTACAATTATGGTGAGGCGGCTATTCTAATATAGAAGTTTCCAATAGGGGTAGACATTATAACGAATTACATTCATGTAAATAACGTAAATAGTGTCAATTAAAAAAATTTGACACTAATAAACACTACGAATGTTTTTTAAAGCATTAAACATATGACTGAATAATTACATATAACTTGAAATATAAATAATAAATTATAATCAACAGGCAATAAATCATGAGATATAAACGCGTGATGTGTTAAATATGAAAACAGTTAATCGCTTACATGTTAGGAATACCAGTAATGTCCGAAACGCGTAATCACTTAAATTAACAAATAACGCAGACTTCTTCGTTTGGTCCAAGTGAGCCAAAACATATGGCCACAGAAGTTGAATGAGCACATACATCTGCCACACATATGACAGTATTATAGCGATCGCGTATATCAATGGCACGAACCAATACAGCGGCTCTTCAGGTAGTGATAGGGTAATGACGGCACCCACTTCTTCGCCGTATTTTAGGTAACCCAACGAACCAAACAATAGGTAGATTATTATAACAATCACTGTTGCGATGTTTAGCACACCGAACGTGCTTCCAAAGCGACGCGGTTTTCGCATCGAGTTATACAATGGCATTGTCTAATGCAGTAATAATTATAGATATTATTTCTAACAAAAAATTTAATTTGCATTTTATTGGTGTCTATTTTAAGTGCTATCTGCTCAGATATTGTCAATTAATAGTTTTTAGAAAGTAATACTATCTATAAGCTAAGGTTTTACAACTATTTTTGTGATTCAGAATTAGTGTGACCAACTGTACAGTTTTTTCCTGGACAATCCAGTAATCTGTGACTATTGCCTAAAAATTATTCGATAAAAATGCATTAAATAGCTTTGTCCAGATTTTTTCTTTCTCGTATACTCTTTAATTATTTTCAACAAAAAAAAACTTATTTCCGGCCTTTCTGTTCATTTTTTCGTAAAATAAAAAATTGAGGCAAAATGCATTCATATCATTAACATTATGCAACTGATTTTTGAATTTTTAAAGCGATGACACTAACAAAAATTATGCAGTAAAAAGATTAGTGTTTGTGTAAGACTGTGACAGAAATAAAATCATAATTTTTTAGTTAATAAAATTTTATACTAATTAAAAACTTTCGAATTAAAATATGTTTTTTTGTGTGTCGCTCTTAATGAAATTCTGCATTAATTAACACATAAAAACGGAATTTTTATAGTAGTTTTAAATTAGTTAAAACATGATTTGACACATGGTTTTAGTCATAATTTAAAATTTTGATCACTTCTCACTATAGTTTAAATTTACACATTACAGTATTTTTCACATTACACATCGAATAATTTTTAGGCCACAGTTTTTATCAAAAAAAACTATGCCATCAACATATCCACATGTGGGTATTACTTACAAAAGTGGTTGCAGCGAACGTGAATAACGCTGTGCTAAAAAACAGCGGAAACTCTTGACCGACAGCCGCACGAGAAGTCACGTTCGGTATATCGTCCAGTAAATTATAGCACACTATCGCTAGACTCGTTAATTGCAAAAAGTTTGCTATTGTAGACGCGTATGACAATGTTTTAATGCTTTTGATAAAATTCAATACAATCATTAGCGGTAATATGAGAAGTAGATAATAGTGTATTGACATCGAAGCGAAATCGAATTCCGAACTTTTTGAAAACTAAAAATAGATTGAGAAAAAATTACGTAAAAAAATAATAAAATGTAAACTAAATGCTAGAAAAAAAAAATTAGTTTTCTCAGATTGAATAATAGTTTTGAAAAATTTAATTATCCTCCGTTCGGATAAAGTTTCAGATTATTCAAAACGAGTCAACTATCAGTTTACTCAATCGGTGCTCTTTGATACTATATTTTATCGCGTGTCGTCGAGTGAGTGTTTAGTGATGAGAAAATCAAAGAGCACCGCCAACACACTGTGCATCGTCAGACATAACAGTTACAGTACACTGTTTGATATATAATTTTTAATTAAAACTATTAATCAAAAGTGTCTCTTCCCATATCTTCTCACATTAGCATACCAGACATTCCATACAAAACTATAATATTACTAGTAGTTATTTTCTAACACTTTGAAACTTTCAAATTGAAAGTTTCTAACTTCAGAAAATTTATTCTAAAAAAAGTTATTAAAAAATTAGTTTTACTTACTTTCTTGAGATTGTCGGCGATAAAAAGATAATAAGCGCAACAATAACCGAATTGACTGAGCATTATAAAAATAATAACCGCCATTCGGGACAGTTTTGAAAACCTTTTCAGACACTGCGGACCGATATTAAACGCATTCTCCGCAATCTATTACAGGAAAATCTTTTAAGTCAAAGAAAGTTTACACCAAAGAAAAAAGAATAAATATTTAAAAAAAACAAACGTCTTGATAATCCAGTGTCTGTAAGTCAATATTGAGTTTTTTGCAGATTAAGTCATTAATATTGACTAACGAGTGCATACAATAGCTGCTCAATAAACCGATAATCGGCGTACAAATGGCACCAATTAACAGACCAGAGTACGAGAACGCTTTAGGCATCGCCAAAATTCCGGTGCCGACGTAACCCTTTATCAAATGCATCAGAGCTTGCAATGTTGACAATGTATCCATATTTTTATCACTTTATTATATTATTTTTTAATGATCAATAATTTGAGATTTTCAAAGTAATAAGAGATCTAGTATTAACGTTACTAGATTTTCTTGTTTATCGAAAACTTGTGTAAGCTATCATAAATGGAAAAACTGATAGCTGTTTGATAGTATTATATCAAACAGTTAAATCACATATTCACCACAACCTATCCTTATTTACAGTTATCGAGTGTTTTTCTGTTAGGGACGATTGATTCTAAAAAACTATTTTACTCGATTGAGGTTAACCACTATTCGCGAATTTCGAATAAATTTAGCTTCATTTCTCGTACAATATCAAAATTATAAATATGTGTACTTCAATATTCTGTACTCTTTGTAAGCGCGCGTTCCAATAAACGTTAGTTTTTTAATTAAGTATTCGGCATAAATTAAAATGCAACCATAAACTCGCGCTAACAATTAATTATGTCGATACACGTATAAGTTTGTATATACATCTATACTTAATATCTTTAATATATGAAACACAAAAATTTACTAACAAAATGATACCGTATAAAAAAATCACTCTTTAATTTGTGCGAAATAATGCCACAAGCATTTCGTTAAATAAGTATCACACACTTGTATTTGATACTCTATGTCTATTTTAAAAAATGAATACATTCTATCTGATAAAATCTAGAATTTATATTTATACTCAAACATTTACTAAAGAATATGTGATGACGAAGTGTTAGTGCGAAATGAGCGAGTATTCTATGCTAAAGCCGAAATAAACTAATCTAAAATGACCTCATATGCACTTCCATTCTAGTTTTGTTTTCGCAAATTCTGTACTATAAATATTATTTCGTAAACTTCTGCCAGAATACGTTCTAAAAATACGTTTAGAAGTAAAACTTAATGTTTTAGAGAACGGCTTTAATGTTAGAGCATTAATATTTCGCTTTGCTGTGCATTGAATTTAAATTAACCCAAAAACTTTGCGAGTGTTTTTTATATGAAAAATTTTCGACATATGCTTAGTTTCCATACTAACCAAATACAGTAAAGTTTTAAGTAAAAAGTAAAAAACTATAGCAAAGCAACTAAAAGTTTTAGTTAGCGTTTTAAGGCGTTAACGATTTTGCAATCAATCAATGATGTAAAACTTGGTTTAATGCCAAAATGTTTTTAATTGCCACTCAGTAACAGAACTGACACTGAATGTGGTGTTGCTTTGAATGAGAGACATAATTCAGTTAAAAAAAACGAGAAAAATCAGTAAAAGTGTTTTAACCGGCGAATTAAAAACAAATTAATGCTAAAAAATAGTATCTTATAGAAATGATTCAAATCAATTTTGAAATATTTTTTATTTTCCATAACCCGAGTTTTTATTTTTCATACTTTGATATTAAACTTTTTAAATAATTAAAACGAAGACACATAAAAAAGGTTTATTCAGTTATACTAAGAACACCTATTTTTAAATTAAAAATACTTAATTATTAGAACGCAAAACAAATGTGTTGGTAAAAGTGTGTGTCACTCTTGTTTCCACAATTTATTTAATTTTTTATTGACATTTTATGTATTAATTTGTAATGCGTAGTAATTATCGATTCATTCCCACATTTGATTTTCATGTTAACTATTTAATAATAATAATTATTTACTGTATTTCAACCTTCGCATCAATCGATTCACTGTTTATTTTACAGATCGTAATGAATTCAATAAAAAAAAGGGTAATAAATAAACTCGTTTAACGGAAGTTGTGACAAATTAAATCATTAAATTGCTCTGAAACACAAAAACCTACATTTTTTTAGTGTTTCGCAGATTATCTAAATAATTATGTACATATTTAGTACATTGGTTTGAATTTTGATGTAGAGATAGTAAACTCCAAAATAGATAACTGCATTCAAAATTCAAAATATCACTACAGCTCAACCCCTTTTTCAATAGCTTACTCAACTCCAGCTACAGTTAAATGGAGCTGGATTTAGATTTACTATCTCTATTTTGATGAATCAAATCTAATTAAAAGTTCAAATGACTTAATTTACTGTAATGATAATCAATTTAATAGAAATATTAGAGATCGGAAAAATTTAAAACTTAAGTTAAATACAGGAATAAACAGTAGAATACAATTATCAATATTTTTATATAACAATCATATTATGATTAATAATAGATAATAATAGTTATAGATATCTTTAACTATTTTCAGTAATGAAAAAACATCAAAATTAATTGGAAAATTAGAATAATTAACGAATATAATAATCCAATTCATAAACATTAACGACAACATAAACTCAATTCATACTCCGAACAAACTAATCAGCAGAAATATTTTAAGCAAAACACTTTAACCATATTTTAATTTATATAAATATTAAGCTAAAAACAACGATAAATTTAAGTGCTAAATTTTAAACAATGCTAATTTAAAATGTTATATTTTCTGATAAAAATATTAGTGTGTGATTGCAATGAAAAGCCATTGTGTTAGTAATGGCACCACAATTATTATCATAGTAATAAGAGGCATCTTCATCATGATATATACAGTAATACCACGGATTGGCAACTATAATGCCATTATAGTGCGATAGGCAACAATCGTTTATTTTCTGCCACATACTCACATAACTGTCAGTGTGGTGTGAACAGCAAGCATTGTAATAATAATTGAAAAAATCCACGTCTTTAACTCTGACACATCTATTCACACAATTTTCCACTTCTTTCATCCAACTTTTTGGCGCAACAGTTCCAGCAGAAACAAACAGATTTCGGTTATGGGTTCTTATCCAATGTTTCGAGAAAGAACTGGTAAACGAGGTGTGATCTTTGAATCCATAAGTGTTATAACTATAGCTCACAATTGTCCATTTTTTTACGAGTTTAAACTTAACGGCCAAATGTCTCTGAAGTTTTCGGACAAAATCTTTGTGATCTAAATTAGTATATCGTTCAAGAAACGAATCGATTACAGTTTGCGCTTCTGTCCAAACATTAATCCTCGTTATGTGGTCGTCAGTAGATTTTAGTTTCATTTTAAGGGCATTCGATTTGTTTGAAATTAGATTTGCGTCTCCATTCACAGTGTTCACTGTGGTATTGATAATTAAGCTGTGATTATATGACACACATGTCACGTGACAAAAGTTAACCACAACTTGTGTAGAAACGAAAATTTTATACCAACTAAATAGTTGTTTTTGATCCATATTTTTCGTGACAACAAATGAGTTTATGTTAGTATATTTTAAACTATAAATTTATAAGTAAAATGAATTTTTTTTAAAGTCAGAACGTTTTATCGCAATTGTTTATAGGTTTTTTGTAGCTTAATCTGCAAAATACTACTATTTTATTTATGTATTGGCAATTTATATTCGTTTAGACGAGAGCTTCAAATAATTCTTACGCCAACAAATAATACAAACATTTTAATCGATTATGAAAGTTATCATATTATATTTAGTGTCTAGTTTAATGAAATGCATTTTATTAGAAAATGATAAATTCTCTATAATATACTAATTTCCATAATCGATTTAACTGTTTTTATATGCAAAAAAAAACTTAATTTTATTTAACTCTAATCAAAATGCCTAAACAAATATAAAAATAGCATATCGTCTATTGACGCGAGAATGGTTCAAATCTGTTGGTTTTGAGCATTAACCGGATGAGCTTAGGCTCAAAAACTGGAAACGTAACCAATCAGATCACTGAATTCATAATTAAATTACAAATATCTTCAAATTGATTCTGAAGTTTTAATAAATTTTGATATCGACTCTTAATCACTATTAAAGCATCATATAGAGTTAATAACTTAATATTCTGTGACTTTTTAGTAAAGTTGTCAACGGTTCGGTTTAACCACTGTTTAAACCGTCAGATTTTTCAATTAAGCGGTTTCGGTTTAACAAAATTATGTGTTACGTAATGAATCGTAGTTTTATTTTTATTCTCATATTTCTCATATTAACATGCATTGACTGATACATACAGTCCAATAATAAAAACTGTCTGAATTAAGTTTTACAATAAAATAATTATTGAAGAACTTTATTAAAGTTAAATTTACACTGAAAGTTAACGAATATACATAACTCCGTTAACTGTTAACATCTGAAAATGTTTTAACTCTAAACATTGTTAACCGGTGTTTGTATTAAGTTAATACTATTAACTTTAACTCTGACTGTTTGTATAAAATTGACTCTATTTAACACGTCTTTTAAAATCAACTCAATTAAAATTTTATAAATAGTTGATTAGTGTTTCAATGTTCAAATGACGCATCAAAACCCAATAAGAGAATATCATTAAATAAATGGATCGACAGCTGTATTGTAAATTCTTTGACTTACATTATGTGTTTAATTTTTATTTTATATTAACTCTAAAAATTGCTTAACTTTAACGAGTCGTTAATCGATTATCACGTGCTGGAATCTATATACGGTATAAATTCGATTCTTCTAAATAACTATGTATTCGAAATTTTTTTAAAAGATAAATTGTTTGTAAATTAAAATTAAATTAAGATAAATTTCTTTATTTTTTGAAACATTTTGTTTGCAATTTATTGTAAAATTGTATTAATAATCAACTTTCAATTTATTCCACAAATAATCGCGAATATGTTTGACTTCGCTATCGATCGCATCTGCGTTTTATTAGATCTGTTTCTCCCATTGATGGCTACTTATCAGCTCATATGAGGTTTCGCGTATACAATTAATATATACCATCTACTTTTAGACTCAGCGTTGTTGATACGATTTTGTCGAAATGTACACCAAATATCATGCAACGGCAAAGCTGAAGCCAATAGCGAGAATACTGTGGCCCATATACCGAATCTGATTCGCCCGAACGAGAATAAAACAATGACTCCGAGCCACATCACTAGTCGCACGAACACGCATTTCGATGACCAGTTAAGAGTGTGACGCGACACCGTGCGACTCATAGAGTCCCAGATTGTGTAATACACTATTTTAACTTCTTTAAACTCTTCACCGCAAATATTGCAACGCGTTGTATGACTGTTCATTATTTGGTGGGCAACACACTTCTTATCCATCAAACACTGACACGGCTTAATCATAGCACTCGATTCTATGCCGCAGATAAGACAATGACCCGCTCTGTCTCCACTATAGATCTGACGATTTATATAAGATACCGGTGGTTCTTCGTCCGTTTCGCTCCAGTCATCGCTTAAGTCATCGCTCATTTCTACGTACACAAAAGTATCTTTCATTTTCTGATATTCAGCGCTATTTGCTCTAATTTTAGCGCGTCTAATAACTGTAATATTTGGATATAAATACGTGACTCTATGGTATTCGTTTCGCAACTTATAGTATACCCACGCAATCATCAATAATAAGAGCGCGCAGTGAGCCAACCATTTAAACAATATGTCAAGGAAACCAATGCCATACGACGCTAAGATTAGGCCCAGTGTTTGCAATATTCCGTCGCACATCACTTTTTTAAACAGTAATTTACGAATCAGATAGTATAGGCAATGTGCGGATTCGGTTGTTTCAGGATCTTTATAATTGATGTCAATCAATCGTGTGACGCGTTCGTTGCACTTCCAGCACTTCATTGATCGCAATATAATCCAATATCTATAAATGCACTCCTCGTGAACGTAACGATCTCTGACTTCTGTTTGCTTACAGTCGCATACTTTCTTCACAAATGCTCCGCCTCTTCCATCACACAGCGGACAAACCAGAGTTCGCGCTGTCACGTAATGTTCGTGATGAGGCGCGAGTCCTTCGTCGTGATCTTCACGACGAAAAAATGCCTCATAGATATCGTCTCGAATTCGCCTAAAAAATCTTGCGATACAACTTCCCGCTCTCTGTGACCAATCACTCGATCTGTCCATACCGTAATTATAATCTATTGAAAATATTGGCCACGAGATTCGTTTTCCGATTTGTCACAATTAATAGTTTTACACATTTAAATTAGTGCTCCTACTATTTCAAACAATGCGTTTTTTGAATTTTTAAAATTTTTAGCGATTTCAAGAATGAAACAAAAAAAAATCTAAACAATAATAAAATACATTTACTTATTATTGTTTTGACGTAAAATAATTTTTTTAAAAATTATAATCTATCAAATTTGATACTAAGTGATCGACAAACTAAAGAGAGAATGACAGACCATACAGCTGTGGTGATCGAAAACACAATCAATAAGTGTGTGATTTGTGATCAAATAAATGGTCCATTCATCAGACCGCGATGCGACGAATGTGACGGAAAAGGACATCATTATATGGTGCACAAACGCTGTCTTTTTGATAAGTGGTATATCAAGCGAAACACCAACTGTGTTCGATGCGGAATGCGTCCAGTGATGTCGATCGAAAGAATCGAAACAAAACCGAACAATGAAGTTACGGGCAGTTTTGGACCGGTTTGGGCGTATTTCATGCGTGAATTGCTGTATCCGGCAGTGAACGACAATATGATCCAACAGTTGGGATTCATTCTGTTTCTAAACTATTTGCCGCCCGATTCTGTGCCATCGATTCATATGATATTTTGTTTTTTGTTATTTATATTGGTATTTCGATACTCGAATAAAGAACGGCAACGATACAGATTCAGTTGACCAGTCGAAGGTTTAGAATACAGAAGAAGTGTTGAGAATTAGAATTTGCTACAAATTATCTAAAATCTATTTGAAATCTAAAACTATTGAAATTATGAATAAAAGTCACTAATAATTAGTATACAAATATTTAGACATTAATTTCTAAAATACCACATAAAATTTAGTTCAATAATCCAAAAGTTATTAATCCATATAAAATTTATAGTTTAATTTTATTCAATAATTTAATAAACAAACCTTTTCTTCTGAAACAGTATCGCTATCTATGGTTAAAATAGTTTTAAAACTTTTTATTAAGATTTTTTTAATACACCGTAATAATCAGTTTACGAGAAAAAACAATAATGTTTTAAGACATTTAATTGAAACGCATTAATTGTTATGATAATTCCTATAAATAGCAATTACTGTAATATTTAAAATGCTATATATGCTATATATTATTTAGTATTTGCTCTAATCTGTACTCTAAAATGTGAGACAAGTTTGATTTACTCTGTTGACTCTCTTTGTTTTCGAGCAAACGCTAAAAATATCTGCTCTAAATTTGTTTGTCCGATAAAATAGTCTTCGATTTTCAATTTACTCTTTTCTCTTTCGATTAAACCAAATATTTTACTCCACGGTATTGTTTCGTCAGTAATTTGGTAATGAAGTGAGTTATTGTGAATCGCCTTCAACTCACTGCTAGCGAACGATCGCTGCATAAAACTTTTCACTTCATTTATATTCTGCTCCACCAAAATATCGTCCAATAATTTAATATTTTGATGCGATTTATGATCAGACACTGAGCGCTGTCTTCCCAACGATTGGTTACTGATGAGTGAGAGTCTTCGTTCTGTGAACGCAGTCATCACTTTGATCATAACAGTATATCCTTTGCCGAACTTATTCTTCAACTGTTGCGGACTACCGATGCAACAGATCTTTCCATTAACCATAATTATGATTCGATCGCAAAGCGCTTCGCATTCCTCCATCGAATGCGATGTCAACACAATAGAGCTGCCGAGTGTCAGTTTCTTGTTTAACGCGTCCCATAAACACCTTCGCGCCACTGGATCCACACCAGTGGTTGGCTCGTCTAAGAATGAAACGGATGGATCACCGAGAAGTGCCTATTGAATGCATAAACAGATATTACTCAAATTAGTGAGAATTTATTTAATAAAATACTGTTTCTGTACATACAATAGCTGTGCTTAATTTTCGTTTCGTTCCGCCGCTATAATTAGCAATAAGTTTGTCGACATGCATATCAAAGTATAACAGTTTGCTGATGTCGTCGATTTCGTATTGAATGTCGTGCTCGTAAATACCTCTTAACCGGGAATATAGGGTTAAAGTTTCGCGACCCGTCAACTGATCCAATAAGCCATCGAATTGCGGACAATAACCAATCTGTTGCTGCACTTTCTGGATGTTTTTCTTAATATTAAAGCCATTCACATAAATATTTCCATTAGATATCGGTTCGTCTCCAGTAATCATTTTAAAAGTGGTTGTCTTTCCCGCTCCGTTAACACCGAGCAAACCGAAACACTCACCTCTTCGGACGCCATAAGATATATCATTGACCGCACAGAAAGAGCCGTAATATTTAGTTAAATGTTGAATAATAAGAGCATTGCTTTTAGCCAACTCTATTAAGTCAGTCGATTCCATGCGTTTCTCTTCTAACTTCACGTCATCGTCTTCAGTGATGTTATCGGAAAATTGTTGGTAAGTTTTACTCTTTGATTTGCAATTAGCAAAGAAATATTTAATCGACCGAAAAACATTATACTCGATTAACACAACGACAAACCAGTAGAAAAGCGACTGAATAAGTAAGAACAATAATATTCTTCCGATGCCCGGAGAGTTATAGTTTAAATAATTTTGCTCCCAAGCAAAGCAATTGCTGCCACATTTATCTTTAAAAAGAAAATATTTTTAGAAACTAATTTAAAGAATTTGATTGATAACCTAATCTTATCGAGTTGTGTTAAAACAATAGTTAAAACAAAACTGATATTGAAAACCGTAAAAATTCATTAATAATGTTTAAGATACCTTTACAACAGGAAACAACTGCTGCAGGAATTAAATTTATATCCAAATTGCATGCCAGTGTTATGTTTGGATTATTGCAGATAAGATTTCCGACATAATTATTGTACATATTATAATAAGACATTCCCAAACAGTAATTGGGAAAAAATAATGTGAACACAATATCAAGCGATTCGCTAACCGTAACGATATTGAAAGACGGGATCGCTGTGATGATTACCGCTAAGTAAGTGGCGATACCAAGTATTATGTTATATAAAGTGATTCTGACATACGCTGACGACGGAGTGTCAAACATATACGATAACGCGTAAACAAATGGCAACATTGCTAATCCATGAACAATATATAACAGTAGTTGATTGAGCTGTTGGTCAGACGTGTAGAAGCCTTCCTGTTCGAACACCCAGAACACAAACATTACCAGAAGACAAGAAATAAAGTATGTTATAAAGTCCCATAAATACGAGGTAATCCAGAATAAGTAAAGCTTTACGCCGCAAACTTGTTGCAAATGTTTGCCTTTTGTGACGCGCTCTTTCACTAAAAGAATAGCAAAACTCGCGGCCAAGAAAGACATGGCAAACATTAGATTGTTGGCGATCTGTGTTTGCACGATCGGCATCGTTCGCGTTTGTTCCGCTATGTCTGCGGGCGTTCGCGGCAGCGGATGGTTCGCCACATTTAGAATGTAATTTTGATTCGCTGTCAACAGTTTCATGAGAGCGTTATCCGCATATCTCAGCGAAATAGCGGGCGAGTGATACGCTTGGTTATTAAATAGTGCGGTGATATTTCTGGTATCAGTGCCATTGTTGTTGTCGATTATGATTGAGATAGGAGTGTGAAGATTATAAGATAATAAATCATTTTGAGCCACACTTACAAGATAGTCAATGGAACTGTTGGTTAAGTTCGACGTAATAAACGAAATATTTTGAACTGTATTGTCGCCCGAAAATAACGAACTATAGTATTCTGATAGTGACCTATCAATGCTATCCGTTTCGTTGCCATTAACAAAATATAATGAATCAGTGCCTTTAAAATTATCCAAATTTAGATCTAGATTTGGTGAGTCTTGAGGCTTCGGTGAGCTTCGAACCACCAAAAGCGAAACTACGATTAATATGAATGGCAAAAAAATTTGCACTAACGTTAGCACTTTATTACGCCACGAGAATAAAACTTTTTTCACCAGTAAACCGATAAACTGCTGAAAAAGTAATCCCAGGCCAGAATTTCTATATACAGCGTTGTTTGATTGACTTTTAGCGGAAAATTCTTCAGTTATTTTCGCGTTATAAGCATGCGTTGCTGCCAATTGACTGCTTTGGTTAATCGCTTTAATACCTTCTTCGGCATATTCTCCCACTCTATGGTGTGTTAACAAAAAATAATAGCAATAATTATCTTATTAATTTAATCACAACTTGTGTTTACTCAGACGTACTTAAGAAATACTTCTTCCATAGTTGTTATGGAAACACCATAGCTATCGATAGACAATTCGGATTTTTTTGTCTCGAGTTCGAGAAACAGTGCCTCGAATTTAGAGCTCTCCTCATTCGGCAGACTGTAACTGATTTCAGTTCCCGCACACGTTTCTAATTTTGCATTCGAAATGTGAAACATAATGCGCGCAGTGATCGGTGAAATATCTGTGGAATCGTTTCGCTTCACAATTGTCAAGTGATATCCTGCGCCATACTTTTTCTTTAGAAATAGTGGAGATCCACAGCATTGCAATTCTCCGTTTGCCATAATCGCTATGCGATCACCTAAAACCTGATTAAATAAGTTTAAATAATGTAAGTTTGATCAATTCTAGACTGACATACGTCTGCCTCTTCCATAAAATGTGTTGATAATAGGATAGCTCGGTCTTGTTTTTCTTGCAATAATAAGTCCCAAGTGAAACGTCTGGCGGACACATCCATACCAGAAGTTGGTTCATCAAGAATAACAATTTTGGAGCCGCCAGCCAATGCTATGCCAACCTATTAAAATTAAAATGCTAACCAATTATTGAAATGAAATAACTTTTACATATTTTGATTAAAAAAATATACAATTCAGATTAAAATTTTTTAATCATTGTTTAAATTAGTTTAGACGTGTAAATCACTCTTTATATTAAAATAGCGTTCTCACTCTCCCCCCTCTCTCCCTCTCCCTCTCCCTCTCTCTCTCTCTGCCCGTTTGTAACGGTCTCCTATATTATTAAATTGAGTTGATTTTCAATAATAAATTTTTTTACTTTTCAATAATTGGTTTTACTTTTGAATTTGAATTTTTTAAAAAACGTTATAAATATTGAATTTTTTTAAAATTTTTAAATTGTTGCACGTTATCGTTGCACACTACGGATAGGTATAGTTACACAGACTCCTAACCTCTAGGGTGGGGTCAACTCTCTAGATTCTCAAAATTTTAGGGGGTGGGGGTCAAATCTCACCGGATTTAAGCGACAATTTTTTCCTAATTTTTGACAAAAATTATAGGGGTCTCAAAACTCATCGGATTTAAACGACAATTTTTGAAAATATCGATTTTTCGTTAGGGGGGGTCAGATTTTCCCGATTTTCATGGGGTGGGGTCAACCCTGGGCAACTATGATATAAGACTAATACTAGGTAATTGAATAAATGGAGAAAAGCTAAAATTTAAACGTTTACCGATAGTTTTCTTTTCATTCCACCCGATAATGTCTTTGAAAGTGATTTGCGTTTATCTTCGAGACCAAGCAATTGTATCATTCGCGTAATTTCTCCGGAAATTAGACTGGAGTCAAACTTTTTAAGCTTACAGAAAAATTTGAGGTGCTCTTCAACAGTTAGATCGTCAAACAAAACATCGAATTGCGGACAAATACCGAGACTCGAACGAATTTTTTCGATATTGGTTTTGATGTCAAAGCCATTCAGTAATGCATTGCCTTTGGATGGAGGGAAGAGTCCGGTCAATATTGACATCGTTGTTGTTTTTCCTGCAATTAAAAAATTTCATTAGTATTGAACTTTGTAGTTAACGTATTGACTGAAAACCTGCTCCATTGTGGCCCAATAATGCCGTTATCTGGCCCTTATATGTGGTAAAATTCAAATCTTTTACGGCATATGTGTCTCCTCTATCAAATGTTTTCGACAGATTAATTATCTTAATTCCAACTTCTAGTCCATTTGGATCTTTTTCAAAACTTGTATCATTAGTTTCTTTTGTCGATTTGCTTTCCCCATTTTGTTGATAATAGTTATCACGTTCACTCGAATCACGTCCACACCAGTAAGACTTGGTTAACGGAAAATACCATTTTAATGGTATGCCATACTCGCCTGGAAATACGTTCTCAATATACCACGTAAGTATTAAATACAGAACAGTGTCCACTACGAACATGACAAGAATATGCAGTAATGTTAATGAATCATCGGGTGAAGCGGCGGAAGCAATATTGCTCCACTGAATGCCAATATTGTTTCCCTCCCACATCGAGATAACCATTGTGCCCAACGATAATCCACTATTGCTTAATAAACAACTTAGTAATTTTTGTGCCAAATCTAATTCACTGTAAAATTAAGGTTTAATAAATTACACCGAAGAAAATAAGTGGTGAGGTTATTAAAGTTAGGGATATACCTATAACTTTGTAGTTGAATGAAGTACGGCATAAAGCATGCAAAAAATATAACACCACTGCCGATTCCAGCAATATTTGCCTTTCGATTAAAAAATTGGAGTTAAAATGTATTTTTTAGAATTTTTAGTAAATAAGTAAAATAATTTCGTTGATTAATTAATACCTTTGAGAATAGCGAACTGAGAAGAAAACAAAAGCAAATGTTTGATAGCGAATACATTAGAAAGAAAACAAATACTAAGTATGGATCGCTTTGGTTAAGAACGCCGACGTCATTCTTTAACTTAATGCACAAAAACACTGTGATAATCACGAGACTGATCGCCAAATAGATGAATGTTTTGAGAAACCACGAAACCCAATGCACCACATTCTTAAGTCCCATCATTTTCATCGACTCTTTCAGCCGTTTTTCCTTCTCTAGAACAATATTTTTGACGAGATTTACGGTCGGATAGATAAAGCTGAACAGAAAAATCATTGGCAACAAGCCTTGAAGCGCTCCAAGAAAGTTATCTTTTATAAACGGTGGATAAGGAAATCTCTGCGCCAACACCTGAAACGCGTCTTCGGACATATTTTCGCCATTAACCACGTTTGCGACAGCCATTGACACAAAATGCTGAATAGTTAAAAATCCGTAGCGATAGTAACCGGGAAAACCTCCGTATGGATCATCGGCCGCACGCGGACCGGGATCTGTGAAGAGCGGAAAAGTAAACTGTGTGCGCCATTGTTCCAAATCTGCAAACGGCAGCGAAGTTCTAAACGGAAACCGTATGCGAACACTTAATTCTGAATTTATATTCGCCGCGTTATTCTCGAAAATAACGGCGCACAGCACTAACACACTCATGCCGCTGTTCACTAATTCGTCGTAGAATGACAGCAATTGGTTTTCGTTAGAAAAACCTATCCCTAAACAAAATATTTTTGGTTCACAAAATGAATTTGCGGTTAAGTGTGAGAGAAACAGAAATTGATACATACCTATAAAATTGAGTGTATTATTCTCATTTGATAATTGATTATTTAGTTTTTGCGTCACATCGCGCATCACTGAGTTCGTAACAGTGGTGTTCGGAGAATACAGTATATTAATATCGCTGACGTTATAGAAGCTTAGATTAAAGGAGGGAATATTGACGATATCGAACGATGGGTATACAGTACTGTCTGGATAGTCTTCGGGAACCACTGCGAGTCGAATCATTGCGATTATTATGACAAAAATTGACGGAATACCGATCTCGAAGAGTGTTACCCATGGGTGACGGTATTGAATGATGAAGTTTTTCCACATTAACAATATTATGTGCTGAAATGAACTCATTTTCGATGCGTTTTATTTATAACACTCAAACTATTTATGATTTACTTAATTGTTAAAATAAAAGTTTAAGAATATTTTGCTGAAACACGAGCACAGTTTTTAAGAACTCCCGAGTGCAGAAAATTTACAGTTCAAGAAATAGCTGATTCAATAATTGAAACACATTACCGCTATAATACACATTCATTTAGTTTTAATTTTAAAAGTGTAATAAAATAGAAAAAGCGTTTAATACTTTTAACATTATATTTTATCATAAGACGTCACAATAAAGTATAACTAAATTATCAGATAAACTCTATAAATTAATGTATAATAAAAATTTTTACGACAAAACTACGTGTATCCTCAACTATAACGTTACTTTCGGATTGAGAAACGCTAATAAAAATTGGACAGCGTTCAACTTCTTTGCATTAAAATGAATCATATGTCGTAAATAGTGGTATAGCATAGGAAGAATTTGTATTTTGTATTTCGAGTTTGAAGAAGTCTTTTGTTTTTCTTACGTATCGTACAGAAGGTATTAATTATTCACAAACAAAAAACTTCACTCGTTTAGCGAACCGAGCGAATTGTTGACATATTCTAAAATGTTTACCAAACTTATTTATTTTTTTAAAATTATTTTTTATTAAAATTTCTTTTAATTTTCTTTTATTTGTGTCTGCAAATTACACTGATTGCAATGTTTTCGCTAAAAATTATATTTTATGGCATCGCTCGCTTATCAAATTTATGAAATTACTAGAGAAATACCTGTATTAAAATTAATTTTCCTATTTATATTACAATCAAATTCTTAAATATTATTTACATATAATAAACGCTTATCAGGTATTGAAATTTTTATCGTCAGCTATAAAACATCACTGCCTTATGACAGAGTCTCCGTTTACGTAAAGTGTTAAAGCATTTCCACAATTTAAATAAGTTATTGTACAAATCACCATGAATTTGACGAAAATTAATTAAATTATTTTTCTCCTAATTTCTTTCGAAGTCTATAATATCTCTTAGGCTGAAATAAAATCCAGTAATGAATCCCATTAAACCGATAATAGCTATGCTCAAATTTTTGATGCATAACCAACATCGCCGCCAAAAATCTTTTCGAAAAAAATTTAGTAATTAAGTGCGATATAATAAATATAACTGAAGTGCTATTATCACCAGAATATTCGTCCCAAAACGCTATTGTATGTAATAGTGATGGCAGTATTAGCGCTATAGAACTGTTAAGTTAAAATAAATTGAATTAAATTTTAATGTGTGAAGTAAAAGTAAGTGATACTGTACTGAGAAAATCGAAAAATAAGAATATATATTTCAGATATATTTAAAATACTTTTAGAACTTTAAAACCGTAAAAATGTTTTGACTTGCAAAATGCTAGAGTGTTGACACATACCTGCACGAAACAGCGCCCACTAATGATATCACAGAATCTAACTTCGGAACCAGTGATGAAAATCCAACTAAAAATTATTTATCAAATCATTATTTCAAACACAATTCTAACAAAATAAATAAAATATGTTTAATTATTTATTAAAAAAATTCCAAAAAAGTATATTAATTAAACTGATGAGCTCAAAAATAATCTCTAATCTACCGATTAGTATTTATTAAGTGTTTAACACGTCAATCAGTTTACGTTAACTAAATTTATATAAGTTATATTTAGTTTTATGGTAGAATTAAAATCATAGTTACACTCCGCTCCAAACCTCTAGGGGGGCCTCACAAAAATTCTTGGGGGATGAAAATCTTACCGGAATTAAGCAACAATTTTTTCCGAATTTTTGACAAAATTATAGGGGTCTCAAAAACTAATTGGATTTAAACGTCATTTTTTGCAAATCTCGATTTTTCGTTATGTGGGTCAGATTTTTCCTATTTTCTTGGGGGGGGGGGGTCAACCCTGGGCAAGAATTCCCTCGGTGTAACTATGATAAAAGTAAAAAATCAAAAAGATGTGCATAACTATCTCACTCACATATATTTACAATTTGTAACTTACACTTCAACAGTAAAGTTGTGTTAATTATTCTAAAATAATAATTTCTAGTAAAGTCTGTTAGGAATCCAAAAGGATAGGATTGGTTACAGAAGCACTACTATCGAGGCTGAAATTTTTTACGTTTTACACCGACTAATGCAGAGTACATTTAAATTGATATTAACATACATGAAAGCATGACTAGTAATGTCCGAAATCCGTAATCGCATATATTGATGCAAAGTGAAGTCTTCTTAGAGTTCCTTAACTTAGTTTGTATATAAGGCCAGAGAAGTTGAATGAGTACATACATCTGCCACGCATAGGACAGACTTATTGCGATTCCATATATCAATGGCACGTATTGGAATGGCGGTTCTTGTGGTAGTGATAGCGTAATAACAGCACCCACTTCGTCGCCGTACTTCAAGTAACCCAAGAAACCAAATGCGACATAAATTATAATAACAATAGTTATTGCGGTATTGATTACCCCCAATTTTTGGCCAAAACTCTTTGGTTTTCTCATTGAGTTGTACAAAGGCATTGTCTTTGGAAATAATTTAAACAAAATCAATAGATTTTTGATAGCCTTGGAATTTAATATTACTTTACTTACGAAACATATTGCTTCAAAAGTGAATACTGTTGTACTAAAATACAGTGGAAATTCGTTGCCAACCGCTGAACGAGAAGATATATTTGGTATTTTATCGACTAAATTATAGCAAACTATTCCCAAACTCGATAATTGCAAAATATTAGCTAAAGTTGACGCGTATGACAATGTTTTTATGCTTTTGATGAAGTTTAGTAAAATCATTAGCGGTAGTATTGCTAACAAATAATAATACTCAGACATCGATGCAAAACCAAATTTCGAGCTCAAAGAAAACTAAAATAATAAAAAAAATTTTTGTTTAACTGGAAAAATACTTAATTTCACAGATTTTTGACTTAAATTTTATTTCAATTTTAATACGACTTCTTTAATGTTTTAAAATCACTAATTGTTATATAATTGTAACTAATTTATGGTTGAATGACCAAATAATTAATGAAGATTATTGATTTTACCCTTTGGTTTGTGCAACACCTCTAATCACGTTACCTAATCAAATACTAAGTGCTATTATAAAAGATAAGCAACAAATTTCTACTCATTTGACTTAAAAAATCAATTTATAAAATCTATGTATATAGAGTGAAATTAGTAAATTTCTGTAAAAGTATATCTTCTAATGTATATCTCTAACTATCAAAATAAAAAGATTAAATTCGTTTATTAAGTAACCATAAAGCTATTATTAGTAACAGTATGATTAAGTTACTTACTTTTTTAAGATTATCTGCAATGAATAGATAATAAGCGCAACAATACCCGAACTGAGTGAGAATCATAAACAGTATAACAACGAATCGGGAAACTTTTGAATATTTGCGCAAACATTTCGGTCCAATAATGAATGCATTCTCAGCTATCTGTGCATATAATAAACCATAAAAATTCAAAACAGTGTGAGTGATGATAAAACTTTCGTTTTCGAAGGTAACTCAATTTTTTATTGGGTTATAAAATAAAGTTAAAATTATTTTGCAAACATACATCTGGATAATCCAATGCCTGTAAGTTGAGTTTTTGCCGAATCAAGTCATTAGTATTGACTAAACAGTGCATACAATGACTGCACATTAAACCGATAATCGGCGTACAAATGGCGCCAATCAACAGACCAGAGTACGAGAACGCTTTAGGCATCGCTAGAATCCCTGTTCCGACGTAACCTTTAATCAAATGCATCAGAGCTTGCAATGTTGACAACGTTTCCATGATTACTAAGAAATTAAACTGCTTAAGATTAATTGCAAGTTTTTAACTTAAAACTACTTTTTTGTTGGCGCAAAAATGAAATCTTTTTCTATCAGTGAACTTGAGGTAAATAAATATTAGTTTTATCGTAATAATATTATATATACACTAACTTATCATTAAATTCTAGATTGTTTTATTACCTTCTACTTAATTATTAGTTAAGGCTGAAGCTCGAAAATTTGAGTTAATTAATAAAAATACTGTCAAAATAATTAAGTTTTGACCAATAAAAACTTTTATTGTTCAAATTTTATTCTGATGACTAAAATCGCCATAAAAATTTTAAAAATTCTTCTCTAATTATGCGATAATTCAAAGTTCGATGAAAACCTTAGAAAAATTATAAGCTGTTTGTCTCAGTTAAAAGATTTAATTAATTTTGTATTAATCTCTACCAAATGTAGTTCGTAACTCGAGTCTAGTGTCAAAAGATAACTACTGTACTGTTCGTCAAAAATAGATATGATATGATACATTGTTCCGTTTGCAGAGACAGCCGGAATGAAAAAGATTTTCATTGCTAATTAATTACACAATAATACGATATAATTAACCCAATTAATAATGGATTTCACGTTTTTGTGATTACAGACAGAGCTTATGACTTCAATGCGTCATTTCGAGAAATGAGAAGATTCTGTTATTTCATATTCGTAAGAGGATTTGTACAGAGGATTTTGCAGATTAATGTTAAAACAATAATTTAATTAAGAATTTTTTTATATTGGACTCTAAATAATTATGGAGAACAATATAGAGATGAAAGATATAGTCCGCCTAACCTTAGGCTTAGGCTGTAGGCTGGGCCTAAGCCTACATATTTTCATAGGCTCTAGGCTTGAGCCTAAGCCTACAGCCTATACATTAAATTAGGCGGGCTAACCTTTAGGCTCCAAAAAATAATTTTTTGATAAAAA
>JAQIVF010000088.1:0-37834 GCA_034698365.1 Steganacarus magnus
ATATACACGTTATTTATTTGTGAACATTTTAAAAACATTAAAATTTTTGCGCCATTTATTACATTCACTTAATATTGACATAAATCAGTGTTGAGATTATATCACACATAATAACGAAATGGCAAACGAAAATGAGATCGACGAACACGAGGAAGACATTCCCGAGTATGAAATATCGGGCGATCAGTTTAATCGTGCATTTCGTGCGTCAAACCCGAGTGGTGTCACGTATAAGTGAGTATAATATTCATATCGATATTAATTGAAATTTATAACCAATTAATTTTACGCAACTGTTTATAACGATCAGTGATATCATAAGCACTGGATTTGAGTTCGAAGTGTCTCAAGACGATAACAACGAAGAAACGGAAGGCTCGAACGCCGCTCAGTATTGGACGCGAGACGAAATAATTCGTAATTTAGAGAACAATCCACGACCGGATGACGACTTATTTGGAGAAAACGCCACATACGACGATCGCATTTCAAGTGATCTCATGCAAGTGGTTGTGGAGAATGGCGTTTACAAGAGAGTGATTCGTGAAGGAACTGGTGATTGTATTTCTAAGGATAGCGCTGTTATGTATCATTTAAACGCGTTTCTTGAGGGTCAGGACGAACCGTTCGACTCGACATGGCTTAGAGGTAAGCCATATCTCCATCGATTAAACTACGACACAGTTCTCGAGGGATTGTGTTACGGCTTACAGACCATGAAAAGAGGAGAGCGCTGTGAACTGTTATGCAGACCGCGATACGCTTATCTCGAAATGGGTTGTCCGCCACGTGTTCCCGAAAACGCCACCATTTTGTATATCGTGGAAGTGGTGCGCGTCTTCGAAGAGGGATCTCTCGCTCACTACGAAACGCTCAGCTTTGAGGATCGAGAACGTGTCGATTTCGAGCAATTGTATCACTTGTGTGACATCGAACGTATGAGTGGAAACAGTTATTTTAAGCACGAAAGGCATAAGGAAGCGGCGTTTCGTTACCGAAGAGCGATTCGAAACTTGGAACTATTGACTTACAAATCGAGGGACGATGAGTTGAAGTCGAAAGAAATGTTGCTTAAACTTTATGTGAATATAGCTAATTGTTATAATAAAATTCAAAACCCAATTATGGCAATGAATAACTGTAAGAAAGCGCTGGAAATCGACAAAAAGAATGTTAAAGCGTTGTTTCATTATGGACGCGCGAAAATGATTAATGGCAACTATGACGCCGCCAAACAATTATTGCTTCAGGCATTTCAATTAAAGCCTTATAATGGAGATATTATTGATTTGCTCACCAAATTGGACACCAGAATGGCTAACGACAGCATAGAAGCGAAAGAGTTATATAAAAGAATGGCCAAAGATTTACACACGAGTTAAGGACTTAGAGATTTAGATTATTAATGTTACGTGTGTTGGTATATGAGATGTTGTAAATGAATTGCGATCACACTAGTAATACTGAAACAATCATTATGTAAACAATACAAGATTAACTATTTTTATAAGCGTTAAATGAGTGCGAGATTTTTATTATTAAATATTATATTCACTTGCGATTTCCTAATGTTATTCTGCTTTATTACTGTATGATATTTTCAATGAAGCTTACGCTTTGATTGAGTAACAAATTCAATAAAAATTTTATTATACTCGTGTTTAGAAACATTAATTGATATAAAGTATTGTGATTTTGAACAACACTTAACTCATAATTATTGTTAATATCACTTTGAAAACTGTTTTAGTCATTTTTGTGTATTAAGAGTTCAATTGGCTATAGTCGTGGGAACAGACGCATTAAGGAAATGCGGTTTGTGTGGTTTGAGGCATACGCGCAGGAAACAGGAAGGCATTGGCCCCACTCTCCACTCTCGCCTCTCTCTACGCTCTGTGCTGCACAACAACAGATGAGCGCAATGGTCATCACATCATGCCATTCATCCATACATTGGCCATACGTCTCGACTTCCTTATCATTTTATGCTTCATTTTTTATGCCTTAAAATAAGAGACATTTAACTTTTGGCAAAACATTTATCTTATCATTAAATAAAATTTAAAGAAAATTAATTAAAGTTTGATTAAAAATTATTTAAAATTATAGTACAACTTAATGTGTGATTTCTTAATTACAAAATGTATTGAAATTATCAAAATATTTGTTATTTTCAATAGAACTGTGGTTAGCCTATAGTTTATTGAAATATGCGATCCAATCCACCTGTAATCGATTCAACATTAATTGATTTACAGCAAAATGATTTGAAATCTAAAATTTCAAGGTTTCGAAGTGATTTTGTTGACTTCATTAATATCTCTCCCATCCCTGCCTTTATTTAGATCAAAAAGCTTTACCTGATTTAAAAGTTTTCGTTACGTATAAGTTTCAAAAAAGCTGTACTAAATTTTAAAAAGCTAACTTTAATACAATTAAACATATTATAAAACCTATAAATAAACTAATAATTTATTCTTTAAAAATTTTTTGAATACTATTATTTTAGTAATAAAAGTCTGTATTAGTTGATCATAAAACTTTTCGAGATAACTGAGAAACATCACAAGAATATTAAAGTTAACAGAACCTTGCATTTGCCATAAAATTTGTGGTAATTTCCAAACTGACATCCAAATGTACAGTAAACGCAATAAAACGGCAAAAATTTACGTTTTAAAAGTACTGTATCATAATGACTAAATTTGTGAATCTTCTTATTCGTGAAATTATGTAAAAACATAACAACTTTATAAAACTGCTGCAGTATAACTCGCACAATAACAAAATATACGCATTGTAGGGCGCATTTAAGGGCTCAAAACAATATAATGTATGCCTCATTAAAATTTATTTAGTTTTGTTATATAATTTCTATATTTCGTTATAATGGAGAAAAATTTGATAGTTTTGGTGCATTTTGATGCAGGCATTCGATATTGTTTTTGTTGTCACGACACTGGCTATTAAGAGTGCGTTCGAGGAATTAAATCGGATGACAAAAAGAAGTTGGGAGGAGTTCATACTTGCATAGTCTATTGAAATATTAAGGTTCGCATGTATTGAATGGTCGATTGCGAATACCTTTGAGTCTGTCAACGCGACAGGAATCTAATTACCCTCAAGAAGTATTGCCAGTATTGCTAGATTACGAGATGGAATACTTAAGATGCATCACACGGCATATGCGTCTTTTATGATAAGATGGCAAAACTTCAAATGAACCGTCTCTAATGAGCCAGAATTCAATGAGAATATTTACAATAGACTACTAACGACTGTTAAAGCATTACCAGCTTTAAGGGCCAAATATTTTAAATACAAAGAAGCCCACAGCTAAACACCTTAATTGTATAGGTTTTGATTTTATACACTCCAACACATAATATCAAATCACACAAATTTCAACGAATTTCACAAATTATTTAAAAATTAAACATTGGTAAAACAAAAAAAACTAAAAGAAAAAGTTGGACATTTTTGTTTTTGTTGATCCGGTAAATATTTTCTAATTAAATTACGGCAATAACTTGTGTTCAAATTACTGTAACATTATAATTAGTCACATAACGACTAATAACAATTCATTACAATAATTTAATTAATAAACTAACAATACATAAATTTTTGAAAATTAATATTTTTTTGTTCGTAACTTGAAAACGTAACGATTAATTAATAAATTCACACGTGTGTCATAACTAATCATTTCGATATCTGATGTGTGATGTATTCAGGATCTATTTTTAAAACAAACGTTGACTAATCGTTTGTCAATTTCACATACTTTTCAGTTCATTCCTTTCAACGCACCAAACAGTGAGATCAATGATTAATGCTTATTTCAAAAACTTTTAGGGTTAGAAAATGGCACTTCGATTCTAACTTTTTAGCCCTTAGTTTAGCATTATTTTAAAATCGAACTAAAAATTCAGATTAATTTTTATTTGAAATAAATTTCCAAAACATTATTTTCTTTCATATACAGTAACATCATTTAAATCAAAGAATTTAATCTTGAAATATCTTAAGAGTTCGTTTTGAGATATGGAAATCGTTGCTTTTATTCAGATATTTAAAAAAGATATGAAGTTCCTCTAAACAAAAAATAGAATAATAAAATTTAATTAATACTCGCATATAACCAGTATTTATATGATTAATCTTTACGCCCCATTATCGATATCGAATCACTAGTTAAACAAGTTCTTTAAAGAACCAATAATTAGATGAGTTTTATGAGATTAAAAATATGTTACGAATCGAGAAAATTGATACGAGAGAGAAGAGGAGAGGGAGAGAGAGAGAGAGAGAGAGAAGAGGAGAGAGAGAGAGAGAGAGGGGGGAGAGAGAGAGAGAGAGTGAGGGAGTGAGAGAGAGAGAGAGAGAGAGAGAGAGAGAGAGAGAGAGAGCAGTAAGACAAAAAACGTTCTAAATTTATTTTCAAGGTTAGGAAAGTTAGTGATCAATACCCTACAACATCCTACAAGAGTAGCGTAATTGGAAGTAGTTGTTGGGTAAAGTGGCAGCAGAGCGGTAGCATTTAGCTATTTTAGAAAGTCACACATCACTGAGACTTCGAGTTTTTAATGTACATCATGGACCACAACTTCCCGTGCGAAGAAGCACAACGTCCATGCTATAACTCCTGTGTTATGTTGCCATTGATGCATATCGCCTTTTCTGCTCAAATCTGAGAAGAGAAACTTGTTTTCTCTACGTTAAAAAGTAATGCTAAGGTGAGAGAGGGAGAGAGAGAGCTAGAAAGAGAGAGAAAGAGAGTCTCATACATGGTTTCTTAACTTATAGTTGATTCAAGGCAAACATAATACAAAGTCAGTAGTCTTCGCGGTATTATTATAAAAAAAATATATAACTTATAAAGTATTGTGACAACGAAACTAGTGAAAGGAAAAATTTTAATAGAAATTGTGGTATGATTTCTTTCTATAAAAAAGGTAGAAAATAATTTGTTATGGAGAAGAGATTTTGGTATTTCATAATTCATGGTCGATAACATTTTCAATTTACTATCAAAGCGAGCAAACATTTATCTTTTATTATATTTATTTTGTAATATTTTCTAGAACAACAGGTTGCTATTTAATATAAATGTAAAGTATAGCATAATTTATCGTTCACTGACTTAAATCTGTGATTATCTCAATAAATTTTTAAAGTCTATTACTTTTGCACTGAAAACACTTAAAAGCAAGTTTTCACATGTGAACGCTTACATTAAATTGAATTTAACCGAAACAATGCACACAAGCATTTAAATATGAAATTTTTATAGAAATTTTTTGATTAATGTCGCAAAATATTGTCTGAAAGAGTGATTTTCAGTTAAGAGGCGGGTTTTGACCTTTTGGAAAACGAGCCAACTTTAGAGCAAAACATAATTCGGTAAAAGAATAAATAAAAGTTAGACATACAAAAAAAGGCAAAGGCTTTTCAACATTTCTGCGCTTTTACTATACTATACTGTACAGTACAGTAGAGAGTACAGTACAGAGAGTACCTGGTCATTAACATTACTGATAGCCATTCCGCAAAAGTGAACATTATAGCTATTATCTACACTTCGACCTTGTTTTCAGTGTTTGTCCAAAGCGACGTCAAAAGCAGAACTAACTCCTGAAAAGTGGTACCACTGCCGGAGAGAAGCATTAACTTTAATAGAAAAAACGAAGCTTTTAGTACAGCTTCTGTTTTCTGACACAAATAATAATAGCAATAAAAAAGTGCGACATAACAAACACAAGCACAAGCTTAAGAGCAAAATAAGTCGCTCTTAAAGGTATTTAAGTAATGAGTCTCAACCTCTTTATGGTATCACTTTAAACTTTCACATATATCTAGAGTTAAGCTTCTTTTAAAGCCTTTATGATAAGATAGAATATATATAAACCCTTAATTATAAATAACTGTCACAACAAATTTTTTTAAGTACTATTTTCAAGTAATACTTTATTACTTATCAAGACATGATTTTTTGTTTATAATCCCTTTGAGAATATGAAATGTTTTGAAATTACACGACATGATAGAAATGCATTAATTATATTAATATTTACAATAAATGATATAATATTCTCTGTGATGTGATGATACGTTATTTCAACTAAATTTTTTTGAGGTGAGTTATACATGATTTACATTTTATAATACTTATATAATAATAATAATTATAATTATAATAATAATATTTATCTACATTTTTATGTACAAAAAAATTTATCAACAAAAAATGTTCATTTAAAAAAACTATTTTGACTTTAAATAACTTCTTCGGACAATTGAAGAAATCTTAAGTATAACAAAACAAAAAAACTAATGCCACTGATGTGGCCGCTCATAAAAAATATTCATTTGTTTTTTTAAGTAAAGCTCTTTATCGTCTTTTAAAGAATGAAACAACAAATATATAATATATAATGTGTGTATAGAAATAAATTATTTGAAAAAAATTAATCATTGATTCTGAAGACATGCAAAACAAGTCGTAAACAAAATAATTAAAGGAATTTATGATTTTTTTACTTAACAAGTTAAGAATTATAACTGGAGGTATAAAATGTGGCCTTAGGGGTGCTATGATCGGGGAAATGAGTAAAGATTCGTGTGTGATGTCAGTGACACATTGTTGTGTCTCACAATTAAGTCCATTTTTAATGTAATACAGTATAGTATATATGATAGAAAGTTTTAGTGTTATATGTGAACAATTATTTTGTTTTGAATGTAATGTACAGATACATTAAAGGCACTTCAACACTGGCAGCAACAACTAGTATCAATAATATAATAATAATAATTAATAATAAATAAATTAAATTGGACTTAGAAGCACAAATTCAATTCCATTTGATATGATATGGAAAGGAGAAGAGTATGGATCACATCACACTTCCGAGGCGTACAGTTTGTCGGGCCCTAACGTTGCATATACTGGTGCCTGAGAGTAATGGTCTTCTATCACATATATTGAATGGTTGGAGCGGCCACTCGAGCGCGCGTTCTGCGCACGCATTGTTGCCGACGCCGCCACTGCCGCCGCTATATTGATATTGTTATGTAAATTGTTTTGACTATTTAAATCCATTTGTTTATTTAATGTCATCGTCGAGTTATTCATCGAACACTCACTACAATAATAGAAAGTAAAATATCAATGTATATGACAGCCCAATCAAATTAATGAATTATAATAATTTAGTAATTAATACCATTAATACCTGTTAGCTGATGGATTAGGAACTAATTGTGGACGAGATAATGATCCTCTCCTTTCGATTTGGTTGATATTGGACTCATGCGAGGCTTGCATGTCCTGCTTTGGCATGTTGTTGTCATGGTTGTGATGGTCTATAATTAATTTAGTAATTGATCTATTGTTGCTATTGTTGACTGCACACTCAGTATTGAGTAATTTATGATTTGATTTAGTTTTTTGTAAAGTGGCTGCTTTCTCGTTAGCAGTCAATTGTCGAGAATATATCGAATTAGTGTCATATTTTTCATTAGTCAGTTTCGATAAAGTGGCACTTTTAGCTCTATTTAGATGATTCTGTGACGCAGATGGAGGTCTGTCGAGTGCGTTCACTATCACATTTGCGACACTATTCTGATACTTATTGTTCATACTTGTCACTGTGTTCTGTTCGTTCTGACGACGAACTTCTTCCTCGTCACGTCTCTTAATTCTGTGACGTCTGTTCTTTCTATGTTTACACACTATTATAGTTACTGTCGCAACGATAACCATTAATGGCACACTAGAGGATACAAATACAATTACTAACAGTTGTTGTGGTGAAAGTGATTCTGCAATATCGTTAGATAACATGATAGGTGAAGGAATAACTGAAGTGTTAACTATTATCTCATAATAAGGTTGTTGTAATTCTATACTTAAATCCCTCTTTTCACATGTGAGACCATAAAACCCAGTCAAACATTTGCACAAAAATTCTTCAACTCTATCTTCACAAGTGCCTCCGTTTTGACATGGATTTGGATCACAATCATCTATATTAATAGAGCAATCTTTTCCGACGAAGCCATCAGCGCAATAGCACTTATAGTCGTTGTCCAAATCAGTACACGTTCCTCCGTTAGAACATGGCTTAGTGAGACAGTCGTCCACATTCTCTTGACACAAGTCTCCAACAAAACCAGGCACACACGAGCATCGGAACGAATTTATTTCATCAATACATGTGCCAAAATTAAGGCATGGATTGCGATCGCAATCATCGATGTTAAGCTCGCAATTGGGTCCCGCAAAGCCAGCTCTGCACATACAGCTGTAACTGTCCTCATCAGTGCTCACACAACTTCCACCTGAATTCAAATTGAAATCTTAATTGAAAAGCTCACGTCAGCGCGTAATTCAAATCAATTTCTTACCATTAATGCATGGATTGGGATCACAATCAGTTTGCTTTATCTGGCAATTGTCGCCCTCATAACCAATTTTGCAGATACACATGTAACCACTCGGTCCATCAACACATGTGCCACCATTAGAGCACGGATTATTAGTGCAAACACTTGCCATTGTTTCGCAATGCCTTCCAAAGAAGCCAAGAGGACATTCGCACGTGTAATTACTTACAGTTAGGCTCTATAACAAAAATGTGAAAATACTTATTAGAAGCGTTCAATCAACAATTGTCTCCTGCAGTCACATCCGTTTTTTTCGCATGACAACTACCAACTTAGCATTAATCTTATTGCTTTAATACAATTAAATTTCTAAGTCGTAGGCGTTGCCCCGTTGTTCATGTCAGGATAGTATGCATAGTATTCTCTTTCTTTCATATGCCAATACATAAAGATAAGAACTTTTTTGTATAAATTTCCACCCAAATTCATAAAGAATTTATTTATGCAATCATATAAACACTAATAAGTACTATACATATCCAAACGATCATAAATTAACAATACATTTATTCTCTATTTATCATTTAAATCAAACTAATTTTATTAAAAAATGCGCAAAAAACTAATAATAAATAGTATAAAAAATGAGCGAAAAAGCCGAAAATATTGAAACATTTACTCGTTAGTAAATGACACCAAAAAAAGTTATACACAATAGGTTTATATGTATCGAAAATAGGATGTATTTGAATAAAAATGTTTCTTAGAAGGCATAACACCATAACATAAGCATGTATTATAGAAATGCTGTCATGAATGCCTTGAGGCGAAAGAAATGAAAAAAATGAGTAACAATATTATGTGGACAAGTATGGATTATTATAATATCAAAATAATATGGATGAGACAAGAAAATCGGCAAAAAGTATTCTCTTTCATAAAACACGTGCAGTGACTGCAGTCCTGACGCATCACATATTTTAGGCTTTAATAATACCGATAGTTATCAGTTGACAGCGTATGAGAAAATTCATGTGAGAATAAGAAGGGATAAAGACGAAGAAAAGGTGATATGAAAAACACACACTCAACTATGAAATCACTTCTTTTCTTTAATGATACACAAAAGATTTATGTGTTTGAAGAAAATAGAGGTAATAAAAATGGCAATGGTTTTGCCAATTGCGCGCTATTTGATTGCATAATGTGTATTGTAAGTCATCAATAATAGCATGTAAGGTGACTTAAGGTGCTAACAGACCAATGTCTTTATGGTAGTAGTTGTGAGTTGCGACTATAATAGCGATTCAGTTTGTAGCCCATTGTTTTTAAAAGCATTTTTTTCATAATCATTGCTGAATAGCATCTAATTTATTAGGCCATTACAGACCTGTCATTGAAATAATAAAGCTCTCATTGTTCAGAGTGAATGATGAACACTCTTCCACTTTCAATTAGAGCATTCTTATCTCAATACACGCCATGCCATGAAATGCTATGCAATGCTGTTTAATGCTATTGAAAAAGGTTTGAAAAATAATCCGCTGGCATATTATCAAAATTTATTGCAATATAAATATGTGAATAAGAAATTTATTTGAACGTTTAAGAAGCACTTCAATCCATATTTCATTAATAGAAAATGTTGACATTCTTAATTAACAAATTAATGCCAACAGTAGCGGTAAAAGCGTGCAAATCATTTATTAATGATGGATGCATTAAGAATGGCAATACGCCATAAGAATTGTTTGAGATAATAATGCAAAGTAAAGCAGATGTAAATCTCAGCTTAAAATAAGGGATTATATCCAATTTTCAGCTGTCTAAGTCAAAAGATGTTTGATTATTGACAAACAGTGTCAAAAAGACAAACCAAAACTGCAATTAAAGCTTGAGGGCAGCAGATGTGTGTGTGTGTGTGTGTGTACATGTTGGACATGTGAACCTTAAATTATATCACAATTGTTTTGTCCAAATGTGTACAACAACGCGATTGCATGGCAACTTCATTGAATATTAAATAGTAGACTAGTGAACGAACTTAACAAAAGTTAAACTTCTTCACCTGTCTCTCTCTCTTTCTCACACACACCAGAGACTGACTAACAGTCTCTAAGACAGCGTTTCTTATTGTTGAAATTTATGTTTAACTTACTTTACAAGTTCCTCCATTATAGCATGGAAGATGAGCGCAACTATCAATCTCTTGCTCGCAATTCTTTCCAGTGAATCCTGGAGGACATTCACACGTGTACCAGCCTTGACCAGTGTTCGAACACGAACCTCCATTCTTACATGGTTTGTGGTTTGTACAATAATTCAGATCTATACAAATAATCAATTTTTAATAATTGGAACTGAAGTTAGAGTTGATAAATAATAAATTAATGCGTAAAATAACTGCAAACAGAGTAATGGAAATTAGCAGATATATATTTTTTGAATGCATAATATGGTGGGGTTGGGGTTAGGGTTGGCATTGTGTCGTGCATGTCTCGCGGCTCAAACATATTTTACTGCTTTGTCTTTTGGCTATTTTTCATTCATACCTGAAATATGAGATCATGGTATGCGGTCATCAGCAAAAGGCAACAAAAAACTAAGTAAAAGTCATTGTTCAGATCATGTTCTGAATATTCACAAAAAACACTGAATATGTATTTTAACCCACAAATCATTTTCACTAATATAATATTTTACAGTGAATGAATTTAAAATTACTATTTTCGTTTCTCGGACCTGAGCTTTTAGGTTCTCATATTACTTCCATAGTCAAGACTGAAATAAATTGGGCGCTAATTTAGGAATAAATTTCAATATGCAGTAGTTTTCGTTAAAAATAGTTTCAAATGTTAAAAAATGTTTTCGTAGGATCGAGAAAAATAAGTAAA
This sequence comes from Steganacarus magnus, assembly GCA_034698365.1. NCBI lineage: Eukaryota > Metazoa > Arthropoda > Arachnida > Sarcoptiformes > Steganacaridae > Steganacarus > Steganacarus magnus. The sequence goes on from JAQIVF010000088.1 coordinate 11,286, forward strand.
ATAACGAATAGAAAAGTAATGCTAACGTTTCATATTCATCCAAATTTTACCAACGAAATTAACAATCGGAAAAAATAGAATAAAAATAAAGCAATCAACATAATTAATACCTTGATTACAGAGTAGTCCTCCCCATCCTTCATCACACAAACAGTCCCATGGCCTTACACAGTATCCATGAAGACAACCTGGATATTTAGTGCACTGATTGCAATTGTGACCTTCCCATCCATATCGACATCTACATAAAAAATAAACATACAATAATATATGCGGGCAACTATTTAAATATCGCAGAATTGATAATAAATTTAAATTCAGAGCGCTTTGCCGTGTGATTCCGATAAATTAAATGTTTTTTGGTTTTATTGATTTTAATATCAGAAAATGTTTGTTTTGATGCCTTGAATCGGATTAATTTATTCTATATCTATTAAAATTTTCGTCGCCTTTAATAACAAAAAAATAATTTTCACATTAACTAAAAGATTCTTATTTTTATTTAAATAAAATTCATAATTGATAACTAAGCAAATGATTGTTTATTCATTACATATAAAAATTCAATAAATGAAAATTATTAACGGTTCGTTTGCGTTTAACTTGTGTTATGGGAATGGAATTTCTTAATTTAAAAGTTGTTATAGAGTCCGTTAAACTTGCAAACATGGGAGGATATACTTATGAAGAGTACGTGGTTTCCCATAATATCAACACATTAAACCATAACCACTTAAAACTAAATTTTTAGTAATATTACAGTTTTTTAATGAACGAGTAAACCAACTTAATGTACATAAATACGAAAAAAACTTGCGAATAATATGATGTATCGGTTTTAAATCATTGTTTATGTGGCATTTAATTAATAGCGAATATAAACTATTAAGAAGCGATACTTACTTGCATTCGTTTGGCACAGAACATTCTCCATTTGTTTCGTTACATCCCGATCGACACCGCGCTGTAAACAAATTATTATTATTGCCAACTTTCAAAACTAACATAATCTACAGCTAAATTATACTTATGGAAGCATAATTACGGATAATTATAGATTTAGAAATTAAGTGAATAAATACCTTTTTCGCAGTAATTTCCGTGCCAACCAGAGAAACATAGCTTTTCTCCGTCGGGACTGCAAGAGAAATGACCATATTTATCATCTCTGGGTTTGCAAAGTGCGCCGCAGTATTCGCCGTAGTAATTCTCTTGACACATAACGCGATACGAATAGGTCAGTGTAGTCTGATTTGTGTGCTGAATCTTTTGTGTCCATTTATTGTCCACTTTCAGGTATCGAGACATCGCCACTCGAGTTATTAGAGTTCGCGTTGCAGTTTTTGACGGAACTATCAATTGAAACCGATAATCAAAATGTTAGGCTCATTTTAACAGTCAAAATAGAATCGCAGTTCAATTCAGTGATATTATTATAACATATTTAGCCTTAAGGTCATAATTGAATGGTACAAATGAATCGAAAGTAAATGCTTGTATAAAATGAAATGTTATCAATCTTCATTAATACCTAATTTTATGCACACTCTTTGCATACCGGGTATTCAAAGAAATCACATCACATCACAACAATGTCAAAATACTTGTATAATATTAAACAATAATTTTTTGCCTTAATCAGTAGTTATTGTTAAATAAGAACCTTTCAAAAGCAAAATTTTATAGTTTTGATGCTCAACAACATGATAGGAACTACGGTTGGCCACCGAACGAACGTTTGTGCTCTATTTTTATTCTCACAATTTTTATTCAAAATTGCGAGTCAGTGTGAAATTCCCATACACTTCTAATGCAGAAATTGTCTTTTACTAATGTTCACAATAGGAAAAAAATCATCTTAAAGTCAAAAATAAGTTAGTGATGAAACTCTTAGATAATTTAGTTCACAATTCTCAGAGATAAATGAAATCAAAACTAAATCACTAAAAGTGAAAGTTTCATTAAAAAATAATAAAACAGTAAAAAATAATGATAATACTAGTATACTTTCTTAATGCCATAAAAAATTTGATCGAATGAATGTACATTACAACTATTCTCTTATCTATTTCATTATAGTTTGCGACAATGATTGAAATGGTGTAATGATTTGACGACATTCTACTCTTAACGTTACTACAATCGCTGTCTGAATCGCAAAAATTGTTTTAACAGATAGAAAGCGAAAAAATTTCAGCTTTAATTACAATCACAAATCCAGTAAAACAACATTTTAAATATTCATTTTCAATTAGTTTTATTTATAGTTTGCCATTTGGTAATTATAAATGTAAAATGCATCACATTTTTCTAATTAATTAGTATTTTCAATAATTAAATTGATGATAGATATTACAATAAAAATACCTGTAGCTGACTATAAAAATGTCGCACTAAGAAATAAATAGTATTAAAAAAATTTATAATAAAATTTTAAAGTTCAAAATTTATTGATGATTAAAACAAAACTATTAATATTATTTATATTAATTGTAATGCTAAATAAAAATAATATTTTTTTTAACATCTTAAATCTCCTTAATAGATGGTTATTTTAAGTTTATTTAAGCAGTAAGACTATGAAAATTTATAACAGTATTATTTTGTTTAAACTATACTTTTAAAAAATGCTAATAGAAAATATTTCATACCAAAATGACATATAACTAAACTTTCAATCAACGCCACTGTAACTGAAATTAGGCATTAACTGTAGAACATATGGGACTGCTCTCACACCCTTCTCTTCATCCAAGAATTTGTGTGTCAGAGAAAAAACTTAGATTTAATTTATTACGGCAATGCTTTACAGACTAAGAAATGGTCAGTACTACTACCCAAGCAATACTTTTTTGCCTCTAGTTTAAAACAGTAGGTTTATCAGCCTCAAGCAGTTTCATGGTTTAAGGGTCAATGTTAAGCAGAAAGGAATTGCAGTTTTAAAAGATAAGTTTATCAACAAATTTCATATTTCGATAATATTACATAAATTAATATTACAAAGATTAAAATAACATTGTCGTAGTGTTACTTATTGTTTAATGTTTAGTATGGGTAATGTATCGCAATTTTTATAATTTAGAATTATTTTAGATTACTGTAATAAAATACATCTTTCGCTAATTAATCACCATATTTGTTGACATTGGTATTAAAATAAGTGATTAATAATAATACTTAAATTATCTTCAATATATCAATCATATATGGTATTTAATAAAATAAAGAGTTAATAATCAATACATTTCAGTGTTGGGAAAAAATTAGAAACCAAAGTTCATTATAATAGTAGCAACCTTTTCTGATTAGATTTTATACTATCTCAGCAAAAATACGAGTATAAATCATATTTAACACGATATCAGCATAACTGGTATCGTAATGTACAATAAACTTATAAAATAATAATTAAATAGACTCTCAGACTAAAAATAATGTATACTTCACTGTACAGTATTTTAAAAAAATATATTAGGAATAAATAAAATGGAAATGAGAAAACATGTTGTGTTTTGAATTCGCAGCGAAATTGGCACAAAAATAAAGAGCCAGCCAGGCATTGAGCATAAATTTTGTGAAATTGAAAGACTTTCTCACGCTCTTAAGGACAAACTAAGAACTCTCATAAGATGCAGCAAACGTAGCAGTAGTCAATTGTGAATACTAAGAATAAGCTAGCGTTGAACACCGGGCGTATGAGAAGAGGGGAGAAAAGATAGAGAGGAAAAGAGAAATAGGTAATAAAAGTACACGCCGTGTACACACTGCAGACACTGTAGACACTGCACACTACTAGTAGAACTAGTAGATAGGGTATCAAATAATACTTGTGCGGATGAAGCACGGAAGTGCAGGTGATAGAGCCAGCATTTAAAAAGACGAAACACCACTGTTCAGTGCCAGATGGTTACTTTAAATTCAAACTTCAAATATAGAAATTTAAGAGATCAAAGGATAAATAGTCTTTCCTTTTCTTGACCATTACACCATTTAAACTCCAGATTTACATTATTTCCTCACAAAAACTCATAGCATATAACTATTAGATCAGCTGTTAGATTCACTGCGAATCACTAAACAAATAACAAATAATTGCCAGGTTAAACAAATGGTTCTCACTCTATCAAAACACAATATGTCATTGACCTAATTTAAATAATTTATAATACTCTATCTAAATTTTGACATCACTATTCTCACGCGTCAGCAACACATACTGTATAAATTATAAGTTAATTAATAAAAGGGTTCCTTTATTACAGTGAATCGCTGTATTATAAACGAAAAATTTGTTAAATCATGCAAATTAATTCTAACAATTAATTAAATTTTCTTAAAATTTTAAAAGTATGATAAACGCGAAGCTCATTAGCTATTTATGAAGCAATGCTCATTATTAACTAAGATTATAAGCGGCATCATTTCAAAGTCACAAAACTACTTAAGCGGTTAACCATCATTCAAACTGATTCCTGTGGGATGATATGTATTAAAGATTAACTTAAACATAGTAAAATCTATATGAGGGGTTATATACAGTGTGGACGCACAGTTTTATTACAGCTAATCACAAACTAGTTTCGAAAGTTAACAAGACTTGCTTTGCAGTGAAGCCAAACAATTTTAAGCATTTCCTTTGTAAAATTAAATGTTAAGATTTAGAAGTCAATTGCTAATCTTTGCTCGCAAACAAGTATTTGCTAATATTGTGGATATTTATTCGCAAACTTTTCTGCTCAATTAAATTACGCCAATTAATCGAAAAAAATTAATTACTTTAAAGTGCTTTTCACCCTTTATTTACAGAATATATTTTGGGTGTAATTTAAAAACATTTATTAAAAAAAGTTACATTACATCGCAGTAATGCTTAATACAGTAGAAAAACAACGTATAATTTTGATTTTTGTTGGAGCGATCAAAATATTGTACGATCAAAGACAAGAAGTTAATAGGTAGTAGTAGAGTGTCTACATTATAATAACCATATTTTTATACATTGATAAGAGAATATAATGGCAAATATAATTTGGCTAAACCTCTGTCATGGGTTGTTTAGTTCACGAATTTGCACGTCACGATCTGTATCTCTCTTTCTCCGAAATAATTTTGAAATAAGATAAGTTAACAGTTGGTAAGTTATGTTAAGTTATGCAAGTTTGTATCCATCATAAGAGTTCACTATAAGATACAACCGATTGCTACCTCAAGAGTTACCATGTTCTTCGACCCCTTATTTACAAAAATCAAGAATTAAGGCATATAAACAATAAATGCAGCATTTAGTAGCCACCATAAGCAGCAACAGATAAGATATATGAAACCACTTCCTCGTTACTCGCCAAGTTAACGAAATTTGCATTTTATAATACCTCCCAATAAGCACGACATTGTTCTGATATAATATCATTTTATCGAAAACCAGATGTATAAGGAAGGAGTAGCTATAAATACTTTTAACTTAAATCGTATTTATTATTCAATTTGGATCAACAAAACACTTACAGATACGTGTGTGAAAATAAAATTGGTTTTTAACATACAATGGACAAATATTGATCAGTAAACAAAAATAGACTATATATTTATTCACGCTTTCCTCAATTCAACCAAATAATTCCTTATATTTATTTGTAATAATACTTTTATTTTTTTTTGAAAGCAAATGAAGACAAATTGCTTACACAGGCAAAAATTATTTTCTCAGAACAAGTGCAATAAATAAAGTAAAAATGTTTTCATTAGACATTATCTAAAGAAATATCATAAAAAGGTGATTACTATATATAAAATCATATTTGAAACAAACTTTGAAATCGAGAACATTAGTTCCTATTAATGATACTATAATGGAGACGACGCTATCGCAAAAATCCAGTGCTAAACATTTTTTTCGTAAAATGAAATTCAAAATTTAATTTGTTGCTTAAAACAAAACTACATTTAGAATTTATCCTTTTGTCAGTAATGTTTCCGTGTACTGTACAGTTCGGTATATATTTCTATTTCATGTTTTATAAGTTAGTTTCATTATCTGTGTGCAACAATTGATAACAATGCATTTAAGCTATATTTTGTTTTAAAATTTATATAAAAATAAGCTAAAATTTAAGAGCACAATAATTAAAAAGAAATTTAACAATTAAAACCCACTTCATTTTAATATTGTAGGAGAACGTAAAATATTAGGACATGAGGAGAGAAATCGTTATTTTAATATAAAGTAATAATGATTTTACCTTTAGTCGGTGTCCGAGAGAAGGACGACGAAGCATTGTGCCACACTTCCACTATCAATGAAAATGTTCCCTATAATAAAAAATTGTCATCGTTTAGAATTTCATTAATGAATAGAGTAAGTTAAAGATATGTGCCAAGAAAATATTTTATTTTATTTCATTAATTTTTCTGTTTTTTTTCCTAAGTTACTTTTTCTCAAATTTAGTAGAAAAAAAATCGATAAAAGCGTGTTATTAAAAATATTTATATTCTCAATATCGGAAGCTTCATTAGTAATTAATGACTTTAAGTGTTTCGTAATACTATTTTTCACAAAGGAAAGTACAGTCTATATACACTATTAAGAATTACTTCAAGAAAAATAAGCTCATAAAAGAAATATTTAAACAATTCTTATGAAATACGAAGACGCGTTACTATGGATTTTGTTTTTTAAAAAACTATTTCCTTTTAATGTTTATCTACAATTAAAATAATAAGCGAAGATAATTTTTAGAAAGTTAAAACTGAATAAAACTACAAAAATAAAAATAGAAAAATACAATTATATTTAAATCTGTTTCTTTCAAAACTTTTATAAAACCATCGAAATTATATTTTCTCGACAAATTATCAGAACAATCTAATTTATTTTATAACTTGAATAATTAAGAATAATATAAATCCTATCTGTTTTTAAATTTATTATCATTATTAGAAAAACACTGGAATATAAGAATTTAAATTTAACGAAATTAAATGTTTTAGTGCATAATATTATAAAATTAAATGAAAATTGATTATTTGAAAGAGTGATTTTTATTCAGTATAACATTTGCTTCGTGAGAAATTTCTAATATCTAATTAATCTTTGCATACTTTTTGCTTAATCTTTTTATTGAAATTTTTAATGTTTTTTTTAGAATTATTTTTTTAAATGTAAAAGCAATTAAAGAAAAAACAGAAATATGTAATTGATATAATAACAAACAAACAAAACAAAAAAATGCTTACCGGCCACGAAAAGTTAAATGGAAATCTGATGGTATTATTAAATCTGTTAACAGTATTATCCTTAAAAAGCACAGAACTGTCGTTAAATACAGGTGTAATCACTTCCCCAAAAGTGCATGGAGGGCTCGGATCAATATTAGTTTGATAGTGTTTGAGGCAAACACGAAAAAATGTTTGACATTTGTCTGCACATAATTCGATATTATTCTCTGTTCTATAACCACGATTACAACAGTTTCCGACTGCGTCACGATTTAATTCATTTATGAATGAGACAATACGAAACTCGAATACACCAGAAGATGAGACCTATATTATCGAAAAAAAACAACATTTTTTGGTAAATTGAAGTAATTATAAAAGTGAACGTAATAAAGGATTTATTGTTTATAGAGAAAAAAAACTAGATATATATTATAAGATTGGCATTTCCTTCAATGGTAGCGATACATATTCGAGGTGTGTCTGCTCCCCGAATACGATCTATGCATTAACAAATTTGGGGTTTGCTTTATAGCCTTCAGCAAGTCGTGCCATAAACATCTTAGAGAAACATCATGAGAGATGAGAGATCATTTTTGCTGGGATTAAGACCAGTAGGTGTATGGTTAGGGTGAGGCTCACTCCCAGCAAAGTGCATCTAATCATAATTGAGAGCCAGTGCATGTTTTTAGAAAATATAAGAGAAACTTAAAGATGAAAGAAAATGCATGTCTTGTCTAATGTTTGGATCGTGAATATGTATGGTAGCATTGAGACTAACTGTATGTTTCGTGTTAGACGTATGATCGCTACCTGACTGGTAGCTCTCACTTGTAGCCAACGTTAACACAGACAATGTCTTTCATTTATAGAATCAACCAAAAGTGATATTAAAATCGAAAAATATGTATATAAGTTCTAATCTTTGTTGTTTGCCAATAAATAGTGAAGAATATGAAATTTATTTTCTAGATGCAGGGCGTCTCAAAAAAACCGAAACAAGTAGCGCAACACACGCCTACTTCACAATCTTTTTTTGTGCCTTTGGCTAAATATTGCAGTCACTATCAATCTGAGTGACTTAAAATAATATTATGGGATATTACTTTTGATGAGGCAAAGTATTTTCTGGTCTCATGTTCACTTCAAAGAGAGTGATGGCAAAAATGAAAAGTTAATCGCCGTGAATTATTTTTCATGGTGAAGGTTCAGTGAAGAGCAACATCACTGAACACATCACATCGCTTTCAAGTATTTCTCGATTGTCGAAGTAGGCCAGCAATTCAGCAATTTATTTAATAAGAAATCATGAGTCTCATACTACTCTACACTACTGTACAGTATATATCTATACTGTACTACTGTTAAGTGCAACTTTAAAAACTATTTCTTAAATCGGAAACAAGAATTTAATGGTCTATTTAGTGGCCCCAACATAATCACTGTCTCGTTTATTTTATTTTTTTACTATTTCTAATGAAGACGTGTTTTAGTATTGCATAACACAAGCGATAGGGTATTCTCTAAATCATCGTCTTAAACATGTGAACTGTAAAAGTAGTTTCGCATAGCCAGTAGACAGTTCGGAAAACGACGTGATATGTATCGAAAGCAAAGTGCTATTACTGTTGGATATGAGTAACAATAAGGTGGCGTAAGCAGAGTTGTGCACATAAAAATGTTACGACTCTAACGCACGAAAGTATAGCCGCATTAGTATCGCGACCTTTTCTTTTGGCTTTTACTTTATGCACAAACTATCCTTAAGCACGTCGTTCCGTTCCCACGCTTACAGCTACTGAAAACAACTGCTCAACTGCTGCTTCTGCTCGCAATGCATTGCTTCAGGAGTTATTTGCTGCTTCGCGACAGAACAAGACTGACTAACTATAAGAAGGTTGCATTCAAATATACTTATAATAGTTATAATAGTGTGTGTACTGTAGAAATACACTGCAAAACAGGTTTTCAAATTTATGATTTCTCTATATTTTTTATGCACACACGTGACCCTAAACGAATGAGTAAATTAAATTCATAGCTAGACAATACGAGATGAGATGTGCCCGAGTCTGAACCCTCTTTGGCAAAATCCAATTTGAAAAATTGTCACTTATATGCGATGAGATTTGACCGCTACCCCAACCTGAGAATCTATAGCAGACCCCCCTAAAGGTCTGGACCTTAGTGTGATTATGATCACATTGATTGTCTCACTATTTTAAGGTTCAATATAACAATATCAACAAAATAAGAATATAATGATATATCAACATATATTAACTATTATACTGTATATACGGTCTATGCTTATGTTGTCAAACTAATCTAAGCTAATAAATAAATTCAAATCTAAATAGTGGTTCATATAATAGTTACACAGAATAGTGGCAAATACGCTAATAATACACTTTATAATGTATATAACACTTGTATATAAGTTTGGATCACTAATAACATTGGTATTTAATAGTTAATGCCTTACCTGTGGCACAATAGTAAGTAGAACTGCACTGATTATGAATTTGCACACAATTATCATTAGATTTGATCTGTTATGCTTGTATGTGTTCGCCATATTCGGTGTTGTGTCCGTGTGATGGACATCAAACAAATACATTCACCACACAATCACTTTAGTGATTCCAGATTTGACGCGTAAACACTGCGAACGTGTCGGTAAGGACACAATAGTTTTGATGTGGTATGATGTGGTACAGTGGTGTACGGTATGATGTGGTATAGTGTTGTAGTGGTGTCTCCTAATTAGGAGAGCGATTGAATGTTGCGCTCGTGTCTGTAAAACAGAGAAAATAAAACCAATGCTGTGTTTGGCTGCAGCTATTCAGCTATTCTTCTGATTCAATAATAAACTATATAATGATTGTTAGCGACGCGTTGCGGATATGCCTAACAACCAGAAGTAACAAAACTTTTTATCGTAAGTTGACAAATATTACTATCAATTTTTAGTTATCCGACAGATGATAATATAATTGGCGCGACATTATTAAGAGATCAATAGTTGTTTATTTTTTAATAAAATATGTTATGAGATCAAGACTAGGAATAAAACGCATAGACAAACAATATATGGTTTGTGAGAAACAAACTTCGTTTCGTATATATTAAGTAAGCATATTATTTGATAAATTGTAATTATAGTCACTTATCATGAATGAAGTCATAAAAACAAAACTTATTGATAACATTCTGACAGTTTTAATGCAGCATTAATACTATTTGATTCACACATAATATTTTTATTAAAGCTAAAATCTAAAGTACTTTTAGCACTTTTGTTGATGTATTGCAATAATAATGTATACTATATGTATGTATAGTATATATCGCACTAATGGTTAGTAAACCGTCTCGAGTCAGGTACAGTCGGTGACTAGTGTGCCCAGATATCTATACGAATTCACTCATCTCACGCTCAAAACAAAAATCCCTTGAGGCGCAGCAAAACTCCGCCCTTTTTTGCGTTATAGACCACGCCTTCATTGTGAGTAACACAGGGAACATAACAACTGGCGTCTTATTGTAAAAACACATTCAATTCACTAGTTTTTCATTTTTCCCCTTCAAAGAGCCTTATCTTACTCTATGTTGTGCTTTTGAAAACGCGTGCGTATTGAAAACTATAGGAACGATGAGAAAGAAAAAGGAAACTTTGCGTCCTTTATTCAGTGTAATATAATAATGCATACAACACTGAAATGCACTAATTCTAAAATCTAATCATATTTCGCATCAAAATCTTCGTTTATAATTTATCGTTTTCCATCTCAACACTTTTCTATAAATATATACAGTATTTATGTCTTAGAAAAACAGGTGATAATTACAATATTTAATAATCCAATTTAAGTAATTATTAATCTTCGAATAAGTAAGGGTAGAGACAATCTGTTGTAAGCGTTAAGCGTTAGTTATGCCATGTTATGCGTTATGCAATTAATTGATAAACACTACAAGTTTATATTATTTAATTGAGTAAATATGTGCCAATTATCGATGAATCAATAACAAGCATATGTATGCCGAGAGTCAGAGTCAGAGTGAAACAGCTTATGCATTGGACATCTTCGCAGTTGAATTGTATTGAGGGCTAAGATAGAGAGCAGCTGTTCAGCTGCTGTCGCACATCTCTGAAGCAGTGCACACCTGTCTCGTTGGGTCGCTGTGGCCCTCTATTTCCTCTCTCGTTCTCTTTATGTTGTAAGTAAATGCAATAATGCAATGCCCGAGACAGCAGTCCGAGAAACGAGAGAGTGCTGAGAGTGCAGAGTGCAGTCACAACCCATTTCCTTTCTTTATAAACTTAAAACATGCAAGTTTTCACTCCGAGTTAGTTTTCAATCAACATCTAATATTTGTAGCGAAATCTGCACTTTTCTCGCAGAAAGTCTTGATATCATCACAACAAATGGTCATCATATTACTGTCTATGGCTAAACGAGCAAAAGTTATTTTTTTCCAATTTCACTTATGAGTGAATTTAGAAATCTAAGTTTATATACAAGTTAGAGATAAGAAAGAGTAACATATGCTCGTATTCCCTTAAACAAGTTTATTTCGAGTACATTAGTGTCAATAGTAAATATAGCGAGTGGAACAAAGATTCAAGATTGTATATGCATAGCAATTCATAGTTTACTTTATCGATTATAAAGTTCATGTTTTCATGTATACCTCTCTTAAAGCATTTGTAAATGTGTTGCGATTTATATTTGGTAATATAATCAAAGTCACACATAACCACACACTGCACACATTGCACACATACAAACGCACGCACATACGAGCACACGTACGTACACACATGCACACATGCATAGATGCATACATACATACACACTCATACAATGATATGAAAGCGTGGCACACATGGCACGTGCCGTCGTTTTGATGTGTGCCCCTTAAAGGGATTTCGAATGTTGGACTAATCAGCAGCAATATATGAGTGCAAGTAATAGCAGCTGTCTTTTGAGCTGAGCTGCACGCGTCTTCACAACACGTTGCACGCGTCAACACCGGCTGCTGTTACACATAAAGAGAAAGAGAGGGCTAACCTAAAGAATAAGAACGATCCTACGACAACGTTATAGCATAAGCTTGAACGGCAACTTTTCCAACACATTAGGTTTTTGTCTGCAAAAGCCCCTTATGTGATACTTTGCTACGAGTCGAGCGCATAAGAGGTGCAGTGCAACAAAAACTACAGATGCCAACCCTCTGTCACTCTAGGGTCTCAAATAAAAAGATATTGAAAAGATCTTCCGGAGTAAGAGTAGAATATAAGCTTTTTTGGTGCATCTGTTTCTGTTTGGTGTGCGTCTCACTGATGTGTAAGGTAGACGACACGACACGCGTATCGCAATGGCAATACTGGCAATGATCACTCTACTGCTACTATATGCTGCTATTGGGCACTTGTGGTCGATTGCAATGACAAGTGAAACATTAAACAGTATCAATACAATACAGTTAAACGTTTACTGTGTTCACTTTATTAAATTTAAAATAGCTAAATAAATCTGTACCATCTGTGCAATAACTTTGTTATGTTAATAAAGAAATAGCGGTATAACTATTATCTTAAGACCCCATTTCAATGTTTGTTATTTGGCTTTTCTGATAAACACATTTACCTCATGTTTCTTTTAAGATATATATTTGCAATAAACACCAATGAGGTAAGTAATTGAGTAAACGTTGGTCACGAGTCGGAAACCGATATCATAGTAGCACCACATTTCTACCACCAATTGCGTAATAATAGCGAGTTATAGCTCTTCTCCGAATTCATAGTACATGTTTCGGATGCATAACCAAATCTATCAAAACACAATATTTATTTTTACTCTTATCAAAAACCGCAGAATCAAACATTTGTGGCGTTACTTCGATAATGACACAATTGTATGCGAGTGACACTTATGGATGCAAACTATGCGAGTCTATGCGAGTTTTGCTTGACATATTTTTTTCATTCAAGTGCTGCACAGCAACGTAAAACTTATGAGTGTTTCTCAATCAGTAAACGGATGTCATTGATGGTATAATTTTAAGACAACTTACAAGTGCTTTTCGGTTTGAACTAAATGTCCGTCTGTTTAGAAAAGTTTAAAGCTTTTATTTGCATGATTCGAAATAAAGCACGTGTTTGTCTAATTAGTTTAATTAATCACAATTATTCGTATGAACAATGTGATCATTAATGAATTTAAATTTTATCTTTTGAAATCTTTTCAAAAGTGTGTATAATTACTACATTAACTTTCGGTGAATTCTTTTTTGTTTAAGAAATAATTAAATATTAATACTCAGTGAAATCAATATTGAATTTAATTAAAAAACAAATGATTATAATTCAAAGTGTGTTTTTTTCTAGCCTTGTTATGCTGTTTTGATTCTTTTCATAGACTTGAAAAATAAAAGTTTCTCTTTTTCTATTAAGTTAGTATTACTCCACCCATACTTTTGTGTTCTAAGACTATAAGTACCTTAATTATTAATTATATTATACTATAATAATATATTCAAATTTACTAAACAATAACAATAACAATACGAAAAACATAATAAGTGGCGCTCTTTTGTAATAGAAATTAATTGAAAACAATTTATTTGTGAAAATAAACTAAAATTATTAACACATCTATCATTACAGTATAGCTATATTTAGATATAGTGGCATAGATTTATATATATGACAGAAATGACATGGAATATGGTGTTGAAATTTGTTGATATTAGTTTATTTATATTTGCTATTAAATGACGTAAAATACAGCACTAGTTAATGCCCATAACAGGAACATAAGAGTTATAATGTCGTGGGAAATGGCAACTGTTTCCTGCTCACTATGATTTAAACAAACTAAAGTAAAACATAGCGACTTGAGAGTAAAAAAACTGTTAGTACGTATCGGTGTACGTACAAAACTTTTTTCTCAAAATATTTCATAAGCAGATTTTGTTGTCAATAATATAAAGTAATCAAAGATGCAAAGAAGGCAAACCTTAGGCTAAGCAGGAAGATATATATAAATCTTGATTGTGCTCCTCTTATAGCAGGACAGCTGGACAGGAAATGATGTCGAGATGAAGAACGAAAAGGCAGAGAACGGAAAAGATCGAGACATACTTCAATAAAGGGGGATTTCGCTTCACTGCGACAAAAAAAATTGGTCAAAGAAAAGAACTTGGGAATCATGAACTCTCTTCACTGTACAAGTATGCTCTCTCACTCTCTTGCTCTCTATCCTCATTTTTAGTTGCATTTGAAAAAGTTTAAATGTTTAAATCTCCAAACATATGGTATTGGTTAGCAAAAACTTTTCAAAACTTCTTGCAAGCTATATATATTTTTTACTCTATTAACGAAGTAAACAAAAGTTTAAAAACTAAAGAAGCATTGATAATATGAAAGGTTTTATTACAGTAATTATATGTAATAATTTTTTTAAAAACAATTTCTTTTGAAATACGGCTCACGGCTCATTGTCAAATATTTCAATTGCAGTACAATAAAGTAAAACTTAAATTTAAATTCGAGAATCGCTAAACTTATTTGCTATTAGTTAATAATTTTAGATTTAAAAACAGTTATCTAATTTAAAAACCAGTGAATTTTATATATAAAATTGTTAAAATAATATTAGGTTTATTATTTTAGTTCACAGTCATATAGTGATTGTAATATGTCAACTAATAATTTTAATAATAAATTAAAATACTAGTGGCAAAATATTTTCTTTAAAACAGTTAAATTAATCTTTTAAATATTGCTTGAAACGCGAAATACCGTAAAAGTGTTAAAAAGAGAAAATAAACACGGCTTGGCTTATCTCCTTAATATTATTTTCAACAGTTTTTATAACGTGTAACAGAAGATAATAAGCTTATATTAAAAAAATAGGTGATAGTAAAGCTAATACTTTAATTCTATTTATGGCGCTGAGTACTAAGATAATCATTATTAACTAAATAATTGTTCAAATAAATGTCATTGAACGAGACATATAATATATTTAATTAAAATATCAAACTTGCGTTAAAACTGTGTTTAATTAAAAAAATTGCAATTTTATGTCAAATAATAATTATATATTATTAATATGTATTGATATAAGTTATGGTGGATTTAAAGTTTTTTTATTAGTGATCGTACTCTTCTCTACAGTTACTCCACCCATATATTCACCCATATAATGATAACAGTGATAATAGTGAATATTGAGAATTTACTTCATCTTGACATCTGTTCGTGCATTCGTGCAGCTTCTCTTGTGGAGCGAGAATACAACGAATATAACAAGAATCCATTTGAATGTCACATAAAGGCTATCACTATTTTGTATAAATCAACTTTTAATGGATAATAAAAGATCAATTTTTAAGTATATATATAAATACCAGCAATAGAATAGTGAGTGATATATAATAGTGGATGTATTCTAGAATAAATAACAGAATGACCATTATTTGAATATGGGGTTTGAAGTAACGCAACTGACAATAAATATTAATTAGTTTTCAGCAAATGATGATCACTCGGTGTAGAATATTAAGTGCACAGAATAGGGATGTTAGGCATGTTAGTGAGAGTTAGAGTGAGTTTGACGATTATTTGGTAATTCAATAGTGGCAGCAGTGATGACTGAACGAGAGGAGAGATCATGAAAGGGATGAGAGGAAGGGATAGAGCATGAGATGAGGTTATGAGGAGATGAGAGCTGAAACAAAGCGAGTGCGAGAGAGAGAGAGAGAGAGAGAGAGAGAGAGAGAGAGAGCGGAAAAGATAAATATACAGTATGTAAGTTAGTTGTGGCACATATGATAGAAGAGCCACTTGAAAAGTGTTAAATACAAACATATAGACAGATGGCTGACGGAAGCCAATTATTAATTTGTGCCCACCGATGCTCATAAAAAAATTACGCAAACTATCTTTAATTATTTATTTTGTTTATGACTTGAAAATAATGTTTGGTCACAGTATTTTAAGTTATTTAATATATACCATATTTATCATTTAATAAGAACTACATGTAGACTATATTTAGACTTTATCCTTAAAATGATAACATTTTTGTAATAATTAAGAGTTTGATAATCATAATAAAATTGTACAATTAATGGACACCTGTTGTGCTAAGATAAAAATATAATGCATTATCAAAATCCAGTTTAGATTTATGCAATAGTATTAAAAATAATGATATTCTTAGGTTAAAAATCATGGAAATCCATAATCTTATTAGAATAAAGTCAAGTAATTCTTTCAATGTGATCCACTAGTGAACTAAATAAATGTTTCGAACAAGTTATACTAATGTGTACAGTCTAATACTGTACTTAAACGAGAAAATATTAAATTAAATAATACATACTTATAAAAAATAACTATTATGATGGTTCAGTAGATATATTGAAACTATTACTTGGTTATGAAACTATAGCGTAGGCGTTCACGTTTACTTTAGTTAATTGTCATTTCTATTTTAATTAAAAAAATATGGAAAGGAAGTGAAATTATTCTTTGAACTCACTTCGAAATTTCCTAATTTCACTTTTTAATAACTAAAGCTAAAATAACTAATTAGTTATTCACTCGTTAATCAGTAAATTTATTAAATTTCATATTTTATAATTAACTCGATTTTTATTCTCAACTTTTATTCTGACCGACCGTTTGAGTAATAATATTTTTATTTTCGATAGAAACGTATTTTGATTCAATTCAGACTCTACTGTGTTAAGTGGTAGGAAATTCATTTCGAGTTTGAATAAAAAAAATTATTGAATCAAACTTTAACTTTTTTATAAATGCTTAAATTAGGACTAAGCGTTCGCCAAATGCTCCTAAAAAGTACAAAAAAGCTCGAAAGGTTTGGCGCAATTTGCATCTTAATACTCCACTGTTTAAACTGTAAAGCACCGAATTTTGGGGGATTTTTTGCACATCAAAAAAAATGCAAGCACAGTAAATGTGTTCACCATTTGCGCGGCTGCTATGTTTTTTATATTGTTTTTTCATAGAGCACATAAAAACGATGTCTGTTAACTTCGCAATTGATTGTTAAGATAATAATGAACGGAAATCAGTGCCTCGCGTCGGTTAGACGAAGCATTGAAATAATGGTGATCAAGCATTGCAGTTTCACCAACACATCACGATCAAGTAGTTATTTTTTGTAACTGTTTGCCAGTATAATCCATATTCTGTATCGCACCTGCATTGTGCAACACCGGGCTATAGATTTTTGCCATAAAAAATATACCACAGTATGCTATACTATATATGGTATACACTATTCCATATATAGAGTATACGGTAATATGAAAACAAAAGAACACCTTTTGCATACTCCATGGAGGAGTATTTGCATAAAAGCTGTAAACGTATAAACGTATAACAGTATTAGCACTTAGTTATACTGTATAATGCGAATGTTATATAAATATTACTAACATTTTGCTTCGAAACATTTCATTTAATCAACGTATTTATTAAATTCAGAGTAAAATATTAAATTCACAATATATATATAATAATAAGTTGGGGTCAAAACAACAAGCTATATTTAAATATAAATAAAGTTTCTCTTTTTTTAATCTTTGTATATACATATTGGTAAATCTCAACTATTATTTACACGAAGGAAAATGCAAAAGCAAAGACCATCTGTTTCTTAGAGTTATTATGTGTTTAAAAGTTCATTGCAGCGCAGTATTAGTGAATTTTGTTTGTAGTAAAGTTACTTTAACTAAATTATTTCAGTGTAGCACTCAATTATCAAAAGATTGGCGACAACGTTATTTGCAAACATGTTAAATATAGAAGTATTTAATAAATATGATATCGGTTAAAAAATCAAACAGATTAAGCAAAATAAGCGCCTGAATAATCTTAAATATTAGATCTAACTTATATCCAGGTGCTGAGGCAAAGGAATATTGGGATCACGTCCTGTTAAGTACTACTCCTCTGCAGCTGCACTTACGATCGGTTCTGTTGCAGCACTCTTCCAGTTCTGTTGCTTAGATATTAAATGAACAAATAAAGATTCAGCACTCTTATATGAAAATGAATATACAGGGTGTCTCAACGAGAGAGGTTAGTCTAGAATTACAAAAATATCTATTATTTTGGATTAATCTAAAAATTCGTTAGTTCAGAATTCACTAGAATTTTAAGATTTTCCAAAAGTTAATCCTTAAAATTACTTACTAAAACTTTTTATATCTCTGTTCAAAATTTTGTTTATAATATTGAAGGTTGATATTTTTGAAAAATTATAGTAAACTTCATTTGAAAATCATTGTTAGCGTTTACTATAATTTTGATAATCTCCGAAAGTATCAGAATCAATACCTGTGGACAGACACCCTGTAATATAATATCTAAACTGTACTGTTATAATAATTAAGTTTGGATGCTCCTGATGGTAATGGTATGGTTTTAAGTCAAAGTTCAAGTAAAGCACGAACACATCCTAGCTTTTACAATATTCCATTAAATAGAGCACGCTTTAGTAAAATTCATTTCAAGGCTTAATAGTTGTGACCAGTTTTGAGTCAACTAGTGATTGTTGATTGTTAGTTAGTCTGCACATTAATTGCATTTTACAAAGTGATGCTGGCGTTACATTTTCACCGAAACACATGCTTCCTTGTTATTGTACACACGTAACGAGGAGATAATGTTTATGACAATTTGGATATTATTAAAATATTGTAATTTTAATGACTGTAACAATTGTTCAGAAATAGATATTATTACTAATCATTAAAGGGTGAATAATCGTTGATAAAGGCATACAACTTACAGTAATATTCTTTATTCTTTAATTTGTTTCAATTAGAAAATAAATCGTGAGGTTTTCTAATATAAACAATAAGTTAAATGCGGTTAAAATAGAATTTGATTATTATAATTTTTAGAAAGTTAGTAATTGTAGTGAAATACCAGTAAAAATAAAATAAAAATGTCATTAATCGATATTGACATTAAATAAAGAACTGCTATCGTAGTTAAAACATCAAAGCTATAATTTATCTCACACTAAATTAAACATTTAACAATAAAGTTTTGACTATACTGTAGTATAGCTTAAATAAGCTTTATCACACCTGACAATTCACATCGCACTTTATACTGGAAAGTAAATGTGTGTGGGATGAGAGCGTAGAACGTTATATACGGTACACGTTATACGCTATATATCTTTCTTATCTTAAAAACTATGCATAAACATTATTAGTATGATTTACTAACGTATAACAAAAAATAACGTATAAGTTGTTTTAGTTATTTTTGTGTAAAAAAGTAAAGATCCATTTATTTAATGTCTTTTTAGAAATGTGAGAAATATTAAACTATTTATAAACATGGGGCAACAAAAAACAGAAAAAAGGAAAAGAGAAGAGCAGAGCAGAAGAGCAGAGCAGAAGAGCAGAGCAGAAGAGCAGAGCAGAAGAGCAACTCCAGATGCAGACATTTCTTTAGGAACCATATTTTTTGCTTAAATGTTGAAATTATAAACGGTGGGCCTGTTTGTGTGCTCCAAAAGAATATAATACAATTGATTCAGTTTTTATGCAAAAGAGCCTGAGGCACACGCATCAGTTGGTTCTGACTTGTGTAAGGGTAAGGGATCAGAGAAATAAGTGAAAGAACACTACGTTGAGGTTGTTTGTCTTAGATATGAGTTTACTGCAGTCTAGTGTTCGAAAGCTAAGGCCAACGCGAGCCAACATCTGCTCGTCCCTTAAAGTATATTACTTTGTCGTATGAGCACGTGGCGAACACGCGTCGCAATCATCTTAGTTGTGCCGTTTCTTTCAATATTCTATTATGATATGCAGCTGCAACACAGCACTTTGTCGCAACACTTACGACCATTTCAATGAAGTTTGTCCTCACTTAACTTTCTTCTCTAAACTTTATTTTCACTGTTTATCGTCAAAATTCAAAGTGCATTATGAATATCAATCTCATCTGCCGTAACAATATTCTGTGCAACTCATGGAATACCCGTTAATAGTTGCCGGTCTAAAATCCGGTCTCTTAAAAATCTATGTAATTACACTTAGTTAATGATACAATCCAATCATTGTTTAGTATACTTCAAATGAAAGAGGATCATAATCAAGTACTTAAGTCCAGGTGGTTTAATTCGACCCTACATTTGGCCCTATTATTGAAAAATATTAATCTTAAATATGACTGATAGCGTAATTACTTTGTTTTTTGTTTTACTGCATGTAAATGTTACTCCTTTACATCTGGAAAATTATTATAATCAATATTCATTTGAAGAGTTTAAGTACAGTAACGTTATAGTAAATATAAATTGATATTTGAATAAAACCGTTAATAAAAATAAAGGATTTAAGAAACTTAAATAAGATATGGTGTAGTTTAACAGTAAGAGATGTACCAATCAAACTAGACTTCAATCTCAAATTGAAAATTTAACTAATGATTTCTAATAAATCCTTAATGGTTCAGTAATTTCTATCATTTTTAATTACATTTTTAATTTCTTTATGACTAACGACTTTCGTAACGCTAATACTTTTCAATTTCCATAATTAATTGATAGCAAATATATTATAAGAAAATATGGAGTATATTGCGTCCAAATTACCGACAATATTATTTTTGATTAGTCAAGGTATTAGTCTTTGTGGTTATATATAATTACAGGATATGTTTGAGAGCAAATCACTGTGAAGTAGTGTCACCTGCGCCCAAAATTACAATATTTGCCATCACACACACACATACACACTAAATCCAGGTGCTAACTAACTATATGTACTCATAATTCAATGATCTGTGATATATGATTGCATTTAACGAATAAGTTACCAGAATCGTGATACGCAGGCTATGGAAGTGTATAATATTTCATTGAAACAAACGGAGGACGGATATCAGTGATTCATGTTATGGGGATTTATTTATCATTGCAACTGATGTTAAAACGATTTTACCAAACGTTTAACGTTCACTATATTATTGCTTATAATAGTTTGTAACACAAATTACTCTTAATGCTATTTTGAGCAACGATTCCTGTCATGTATTGAATCAGAACTATTCAAACTATAAATAAATAACACACATATTGATCATTCATTGCGGATCAATAAAAACACAACTCAATATCGCTTCTTATGGCTACTTTTTTCCCGATAAATAATTATTTAACTATTATGTATTATATCAATTGAATTATTGATTAGTAAAATGCATGACCGCTTTTCAATCATAAACCAAGAGGTGATTTCATGTCCATCTAGTAATTACACGTACTTTAATCTATTAATTTTCGTCTAAAACGCCCAGTACATCATATCACTTAACTTCAATATATAATTTATGAAAATTCACTATTTATAAATAATTTTTTAATTAATTTTATGCTTATATACTGTTTATTAAATATTCAATTAGAATTTTTATATTATTGTATTTTAATAAATCATATTACAGTATACTTTATAAAATAAGGCAATTCGTTAATTTTATTAACGAACTTTTTTTTACTGATTTAATAATGATAGCTTTTAAAAAAAATAAAATATTTAACATTTAAGTTTTCCAAAAAATGTTTACACCATGCATTTCTTAAAAAACTTACGATGCTTTTCAACGCTACAGAAGATCCCCACATCACATCCGCTTTTCTTTTTTTAGCATTTAAGATAAATTCGTTAAGGAAAAGCAACCAAATAATAGATATATGAATCAAATCAATTTAAAAATTGAATCTTTCACGCTTCACATTATTCCAATAACTTACACTAAATAACATTTATCTTAACTTAGTTAAAATTATTTAGATTTTACATAATAAATCTTTATAAATGGTTTGTATTGTAAAATATTTCACAATTATGTTCGATCATCTAAAAAAACTCAGACAATAAATGGTACACATCATAGAATTGCGTCAATAAGTGTGCATTGATTGCATCATTATTATAATCATACAAATATTCTTATCAAAAAGTTAACAGATATTCTTTGAGGAAATAGACATTTTTATCTTTATTTTGACGCATATATCATTTAAATCATACGTTTTAACATTAGTCACTTTGATTACTATTGAGTACGTGCACAACTGTAACAATCCGTGTATTGTTAATCAATAAAAAAAATATAATATCAGTAGTCCTCAAAGTGACGAGTGTTCTATTGTGTAATCCAAATATAAGTTTAACTTTTAAAGAAACACTCCTTTGTCTTAATTTTCAGGTAAATTTTGTCGATTACTAAAAAAATTATCCGCAATCTTAAGACAATTTTTAAGAACTTAGATGTTTTGCAGCTCAAATAAAAAAAGGTCAAGTTTGCAACAAAAAATAGTTAGTGTAGACAGCTTTTTAATTCATAGCTGAAGGTATGCATCTTAAAACTAAAAAAGCAAAGACAGGAAGTAGATGCACATCTGTGTATGGCTATGAGTGAAGCGAGAAATGTCATATTGAAAATATAATAACAGAGTTGAAAGTGAAACACATGTGCATTCCTTTCTATAAATGATTTTCGCTCGTATGCTCCAAAGAGTAGAGTGTTCATCATCAATGACTACTCTGTATTGTAATCTCACACCAATATTTAACCATCATTTAATAAGCATTTTGATTAAAATTTAATCAAACAATTTAGGGAAAAATCGTTTGTTTAGGAAAACTGAGAAAAAAATAAATGTATACTGTATTTCGAAAAATCAATATGATAACTGTTTTTAGAATTTCCATTTTCCAATGTTTGCTGGTATTTCAAATTGACAGTTGAAGCAATAAATAACTCATTTATAGTATTTCATGCTCAAGAATAGAATAACGTACGAGTAAAAGGGTATACACAGATATAGATGGTATAGATGTGAAACAATTGTATGTGTGTGTCCATGTGTCGAAGATATCTAATTAAACGTTGTCTTAATCAAAATAGTGCTGAAATTTTCCCAAAAACAAAATAAAATGATTAAGCAAAAAAAACTACAGTTTAAAAAACAAAAAGTGCAAAAAATTAAACGCTACATCTCTTTAGTATTTATTTTATATAATATTGAAGCTAACTATTTGTTAAAATACTGTTTATTTTGAAGTTTTCTTTTCGAAATACTAACGAATGTGCTTGAAGTTAAATTTAGCTGTTTTTTAAAATTTTTGTCTAGAAAATTGATGTAATCAAGCAGTAAAATTTTTTTCTTTAAAAAAATTATTTTTTATTTCCTTTAGCAAAATTGTGAATTTTCTCAGGAGAATATTTTTTTCCGAGAACTTTTAAATTTCGAAATAAGTTAATTATATTTTTTAAGCCAGCATTTTTTAATATATATACTGTATATATTTATTTACATTTGCAATTCAGGATATTTCAAATTCATAAAATATACATTAACATCTTTAAATGATCAACATTTAAAATAATAATATTTTACTTATTGGATAATAATAATTCTTGAGTTCAATAATAAATTAAAATTAAATCATTATTCTTTTATATAATGTTAACAATAATACTATATAACACCCAATTGCAATAAAGTTCCATTTTAGCATTTTATTCAATGTTAAATATTTTACAATTTCTTATCTTACGAGTTAGACATGAGAAAATTAGATTAGAGTTTTGACGAGTTTTCCTCAAATTTATTTCCCTAAATATTTGTGTGGATATTTTAAGCAAACGAGGATAAAAATTTTAATTTAATTTCAAGCTTAAAACTTTTAATTTACATAATTCAAACGAAATTGCGAAATAAAATAAAATTTTTCGCTCAATCCAGTAATAAATTAACTCTAATTTTTTTATATCAAAAACTTTGTACATAAAAAATACTTTTATGGTATTACATCCAAAAATAATATAATACTGTAAGTAAGGGAAAATGAACATAATAAAAATTCGGAAAAAGCATTTTGTGAAGTGAAAATATGAAACGAATTGAAAAGAGTGGATAAAAATTACTTGGAGAATAATAGAATAGGATAGCGTAACACAAAGCATACTGTAGTCTAAAAAAGTTCGCATCAAATTCTTTTGTAGTTCACTATAAATTTAATGCTCTAGCAATGAATCTGCGTGTGTGTGTGCACTGAGTATGAGTGTGTCTGTGTGTGTGGCAAAGTGGCAAATGTGGTAAATTTGGCTGTAAATGGAATTCCTTTTAAATTGAAAAAAACACCTTAAAATCTAGTTACTAGTAATTTTTTGTTCATTTTTTTCCACTTGAAACGAAATTTCGTGAGAAATGATAGAAATGAGAAGAGCATGACCAAAATGTCTAACATATGACCCACTTTGACATAACATGACATTACATGGAATTTTATACATCCACAGTATTATTAACTAAAATTGAATCACATGTAATTTAATGGTAAAAAAAGAATCAAACTCTAATTCATAGGGATTTGGTGAAGTAATACCAGGGTTTTGTTGAGCTCTTGTCGGGACACAATGTTTTTTCACTATATTTTTGTTTAAGATTACAGTTGTTGATGAAATTGAGAAACACTACTATTTGTCGATTGCGCTTCGTTGCAGTTATTCAATAAAGGGTGTGGATTGGATTAAATGTTTTAATACATTCAAAGAAGAATAACACTATACGTTATTATAATACAGCTCTAATGCTGTTTTAAGACAAAGTACATCAATCACATCAATATTAGTTAATAGCCTTGAAAATTAGAGTATTTAGCTATTGTTATGAATAAAGCACTTATCGTACATTACTGTATCGAAAGTCTAGTTTCCTGTTCTTTAACTATTTATATAATTATTCATTTGCATGCGAAACTTTAATATGTTGTGTGACATTATGCACACCAAATTTATTTTTACACTAGTATTGCTTTATGTCGATGTAAACGTAGATAAACCTAAATATTAGTCTAAAAATTGTTATTTTACCAGAACTACAAAATAAATAGTATAATATCTGATAGTGTGAATACTACTATAATTATCTTCAATTGTAAGCAATTATGTGTATTTGTAAACTTTTTGTAAACGAAGAAATTTAATTTTTTAATCAAAATTTTAAACAATAAATTGCGTGTATGGTTGGAAAAAGTTGACTGGCGATAATATTCAACTGAAAATCCATTATCAAGATTGTAACCAAGATTTTTAATTTTAACTGAAAATATAAGTGAACATAATTTCGAATCGAAATTTCATTAAATTAAAAAAAAGGAATTAGTGGTCGACGAGTTAGAATGCCGGCTGTGGATATTCAATAATCAAAAGTAATTTTTTATTATTACTACGATATAATTGTTTTAAGAAATGATTTCAGTTAAGATTGGAGTGAAGTTTGGTTCATTTTTAAGTGTTTACACAGTCGTTGAGTAAATGTAATAAAGTGCCTTTTCGGTATTATTTGACTAAATTAAATCATAACTACATACTCAATACTGCTATAGACTACTCACTGTTATGCTTTTGAATTTTTTTTGAAAAATAAATAAAACTAGAAATGATTACTTTAGAATAAATATTTATGAATAACACTTGTGACATATAACTCTTTTATAAATGCAGCATTAATATCTGAAATACTACATTAAATTAACAATTAGAGCGCACTAAAGAAATTTAAATTATTTTAATATTGAATCGTTTTGTACTTTGTTTTTGACCGAATGAGCTCAGAATAAACTCGTTCTTTCAGCTATTTTAGCTCTGATTTTCTGCCGTATTAACCAGTAGTTTAATATAATTGCATCTCGTATGACAATTAAATTTAAATTTAAATGTTTTTCGCATAAATAACCGAATCTAGTATAAACTATCGAATTAAATGTCAGAAAAATTAAAATAATTGTAAGCGTTTGCGTTTAAATTTCAAACAAAGTAAGCTATTATAATAAATAATCTCAATTTATTAATGAAAATATTTTAAGCTACTTTTGTTGCTAACTTAAAGTGCAAAACATGTTACACTATGATTGTCTTAAAAACTTGAAAATCGAAAAGTTAAACGTAAAAATTAAATAATAAAATAAAAAAGGGTAAAATTAATAGAATTATTTTAGTTAGTTTATTAACTTAATCATTCATGCAAAATGATATTGTGGTTAATATTTACAAGTTAACGTTAATTTAATTTCTATTGTGATAAGTTTAAAATTTTATTTCTTGTAATATTTATTAATTTCTTGATACTTGAAATCAGATTAAGTAAAAGATTAATCTTACTCCGTTAATTTAATAAAATAATTTTTTAAATAATTCAATTTCATTTGTAATTATTACACAAACAATTTATTTATAGACACCGAAT
>JAQIVF010000089.1:0-37423 GCA_034698365.1 Steganacarus magnus
CTAACCTGAGCCAAACCAAACAGCTTTATCTCCAATCGATTTAAATTCATTTCACCATTCAGTGTGATCACACATTTGCCGAAAACATAATCTCCTGGTCTGTAGATCGTATCGAATCGATCCAAATGCACTTTAATAGTTTGTAACTTAATTTTACCCATATTTTCAAACAAATATTAAATAAACGAGAAACGTGTGAAAAAACTTTGTACTCATACACTTGTTATTTTCTCTAGCTTTGCGAAAAAATGCGACACATATTTAACAGACAAAACTTCTATTATATATATATTCGTCATTATTAAATAATAACTTTTGCCAAATAACATTGCGCAAAAAACTCTCAATTTAATTGAGTTGTGTCTGCTTTTTTGGTGTTTAAAAACTAAAATGCATCAAATATAACTTTTTTATAATAAATAGTATATATACTTATTTCTGTGCAGTTATTTCATATATTATTATTATACAAATAAATAATGGAAACGTAGTAAATTACTAATTACTGAAATAAAAACATTTAACTTAATTTTTATGAATGAAAACTTTTTATTATATAATTTTTATCTGTACTGATGTTTTTAATAAAATATATACAAATATTTATACTTAACTCTCTCAGTCAGTAATTCAATTAAATAAAGTTATGACAGCATATGGAAAACATTTTAATTAAAAATAAGTGCATCACGGATTAAATATCATTATATTTTATCACTAAACTTTGTCACTATATATTTTAGACTAAATTTTAAGGTAAAATTTTTAATCCCTTTATACACAATTTGGCACAAAATGTAGTAAATTAAAGTTCGTATTAAATTACAGTGTAATTGGTTTGGTATGTGTGACATATGAGGACGATTTCAAAGTGTTGTTATTTTTTACTTAATATAATGATGATTCAACTATTTTACAACTCAATAACAATGTTAAGGTCAAATTTTTGTGCATATTTTTAGACTATACTAGTATTACCCCGTTTTCTTCGAAAACATTTAAATATTAGACACCTACGCATTGGCCCGCTTACTCTGTGCCCCCATATTAAACAATCTATTTGTTTATTTTAAATCCTTTACTTCATTCGGTTTTTATCAAAATCGCCGCTTTTTAAATAACATAAAAATAATTAACACAAATTATAGCCAAACCTCACAAATGCAAAAAAAACAAAACTTAGCGAAATCGTTATTTGAACTGTTTTAACACATATTGCATAATGTATTGCTTAGCAACTGTTGTTCGAAAATCCGATCTTTTTAGAATAATAATTTAATAGGATTTAATAGGATATATATGTTTACATCATTTAACTAAAACAGTAAACATTTAAGTCACTTAAGCTCTATTACTGTTAAATGACACCGAATTACTCACTTTCTCGTTACAAAAAAGAGTTATGCGTATAATACAATGAATTGTTTATTTTTACGATTAGTTTCATTAACTTCTATCACATTTCAATGTCCATTACTGAATCGTACAATAATTTTCAATGCCGTCAAACAAATTCATTGCCAATATTTATGATTTTTTAAAAAACTGTGCTATCCTATAATTAGTTACATAACAATGAGATTACCGTAAATAACTTATGCAAACAATGCAAGTTTTTAACGCTTTTAATTTGAGTTAATAAATTTATTTAACTGATATAAATTTAGATGAAAAGAAGATCGAAAAGTTCATAAAATCTGACTTTTATTTAGAAATAACAGTATTATTTGTCTTATAATACTGTTAACTATTCATTCGTTGAACAACGTTATAAATTTTGATTTGTGAATAACTTCTTGAATTGCATTGTTTACGTTTATTTTTGTTCATTCATTTCCTATCACCAAAAAATCAATAATAAAATTATAATAAAATCTGCAAAACATAAAACACACACATTATTTATATATACCTTCTCTATTAACCGATACAGTTCTTCATTAGTTAGACTACCGCTGTGTCTCACAACACTGATCTCTTGAGAGTTTTGCGAGTTACGACTAACCGCTTTGACAATCAGTATTCCGTCGTCTTTGATGTCAAACATTATATCGATCAGTTGTTCACCACGTTTTCCGCGCGGAATGTCGCTCAATACGAATCTTCCCAACTCGTTATTCTTGTCCGCAATTTCATTCTCTCCCTCGTAAACGATTATTTCCGCCTTTTTTTGATTGTCATACACAGTACAGTAAGGATTGGTGACTGTGATAGGGATTCGCGAGTTTTTCTCAATAATTCTACTCAACGATCCGTCGTGTACTTTAACCCCTAACGTCATCGGCGCTATTTTCGAGATCTTCAAGTGACCCAACTCTTGCGCTTTAATACCGTTAAGTACCGCCGCCTGAACGGCAGCGCCCAATGCCACCGCTTCGTCAGCGTTTACCGTGTAATTCAGTTGTTTGTTGGGGAAGATTTCGGACAGCATTTCTTGAATTTTTGGTATTCTCGTTGATCCGCCAACAAGTATTACGTCATCAATGTCTTCGGGAGAAAGAAAAGCACTGGTCAGTGCGTCTTTAAGCAGTTTTATTGTTTTCTCGAACAAATGACTGTTTATTCTTTCAAATGTCTCTCTCGTGACTTCGATACGTAAATCTTGTTTATTGAAAAAGTTATCCATTACTATTGTGGCGGTTTGTCGAGACGAAAGCTGTTTCTTTTTCTTCTCGCACTCAGACTTGAGTCTGTGATACGAGTTTGCGCCTTCTTTCGAGTTTTGATTGACTCGCAGATTGGTTTTCTCTTGGAATTCGTTCATACAATGCGCTCTCAAATTGATATCGAAATCATCGCCTCCTAAATGATTGTCACCGTTCAGTGATTTCAACTCTATATTAAGTCCTTCTATCACTAGTACTGCCACATCAAAAGTTCCACCTCCGAGATCGTAAACGAGTACATTTCTGTCAGTGTTTTGTGATGAAAATTTATTAATTGATATAACATTAGAAAAATCATAAGATAAAATTGTTGTTAAATCAAGAATAAAATCCTCAAAACGCAAATATTATTAAATACTCAAATTTTTTGGTAAGAAAAAAGAAGTAAGAAAAAATTAGACAAACCTCTTTTGTTTGTCAGTATTTTTCAGTTTGAAAGCGAGCGCCGCTGCAATCGGTTCGGGCATTATTTCTAACACATTCAATCCCGCGATCTTTGCTGCGTCTTTTGTCGCTTGTTTTTGCGAATCAGAGAAATACGCGGGAACTGTGATCACAGCATTTTTTATCGGAATTCTGAAGTGTTGTTCGGCCACGCGTTTCATTTCGGCCAAAACTTTCGCTGATAGCTGTTCTGGTGTAAGTGTTTTCGGACCATTTCTAGTTTTGACATTTATTAATGGTTTGTTATTTTTATCACTCGTTATACGATACGACAAGTTTTTAATATCACTCTGAACCGATTCGTCGCTGAAGTGACGACCAATCAATCGTTTCACCGAATATATCGTATTTCTCGGATCATAAAACATGTGCTCTTTGGCGCTGTGTCCCACAAGTTCGGTGTCTGGAGTGAAGGCCACAACACTTGGTGTCGTACTCTCGCCGTCGTTTTGCAGAATGATTTCTTGGCCGAACGGTGTTCCCGGTCTGTAATACGCGACCGCAGAGTTAGTTGTGCCCAAATCAATACCGATCGCTGGTATCGCTGGAGTGTTCTTACTGTTCTCCTCTAGTATTGCCTCAAAAACCTTTCCTAATGTTGACTCAATTATAATTCGAAATTGTTTTACAGAACAGTTTGGCTGTCGTCTACTGGCGAACTCTGACAGCGAGTGTTCCAATGTTTTCAAGTGAATTTTTTTCAGATAGTGTTGTGATAAATAGCACGTATTCTTGTAATACTTATTCATCTCTTCTTTGTAAAACACACTCACGTCGTGCACTAATATCTCATTCTCAGCATTGGTTCGAGCGATGTGTTCGCTTAACATCTCTTTCAGTTCAACCACTGATTTCTCAATGTTTTTTTCGAGTTGTAATAAATACGAATCGATAAGCGATTCGCACTTAAATGGATTCAATACTTTTAATTCATTAATCGCTGATTGTTTGTGCTTTTCGTGCAACTCATCAAAATCTTCGAATGATATCTGTTTGATCTCTTCATACATCACATCCTCGTATTTCTCTGACACAACCTTACAGTACTTGTTTGCTTCGCTGTGCGCTATTTCTCTGGTTTTGGCATTAATACCAAACAGTCGAATATACTCTTCTGAAAGCATTTTCGACAATTCTGTTATGTAATCAGAATACTTTGCCGTTTTTTGCCATTCTTTACACTCAAATTCGTTGATAACAAGATCCGACACTTGTTTGGCGTATTTCGAGAACTCTTCGTCTTCGATAAACTGGTTGTCAAACATTATTTTCTCCATATCCTAGTAATTAGAAAACAATTAAGCTTATAATAATGAATGAAAAAAATTCTTTACATTTGTATATCTGTCAATCGCTTTCCGCTCTTCTTTCGCGTATTGTTTCTCAATTGTATCGATATTTCCTATCATTTTAGCCAAATATTCATTGAAACTGATTTCTATTTTCGCTTTGAGATCATTTCGAAACGTTTCAATAAACCGATTCTCTTTGTTAATACAGCCATCATTGAACATATTAACGGAAGTTTTCATTGTTATTTCGTGCAAAGTTTTCAGCCACGTTTCGTCGAATGTCTTTTCCAAATACTGTGTCATTAGAGTGTCGTAATGAGTGACACACGTCTTTATCAGATCCAATGTTTGTTCCAATACTATTCTTTCATTTTCGTCTATTTTTTGCTTAAACTTCGCATTCATTTCATACAATTTGTGCGCAAACTCATCTTTAGCCCGTTCTCTGTCCGCTTCACTACAGTAAACGCATTCTCTTAGGAAAATATTAGACGCCTCTTTCTCGATACCGATTCTTCTCTTTATGAACTCATCCTTCGCCACACTCTGTATTTTCTCGAATTGCTTTTCGATAGCGTTTTCATAATATTTAATCGCTAACAAAACTGCTTCTGAATTTTTATTCGGCAACGTTTTTATTTCTCGAGTTTTGAGTAGCTTTTTCTCGATTTCTAAACGATCCGATAGCTATATAAGTATAAATAAATTAATATGAATTGGAAACATAACATTTAAATACTTTTTTATAATCATTGTCAAACAGTTCTTCATTTTCTTTGAAATAATCCAAAGCCTTATTCTCCGCTGCTTTAAAAATTTCTTCATTATCTTTATTTGCATTATCAAAGTTCTCACTGTGTTTCAAATTTTGCAAAAATATTTCACAGCTTTCGTTCACTTTCTGCTCAAAATAAGGATTACGTTTCTCTTCATTTTTACTGTAAACTTCATTATATTGTAGCGTTAATACATCGATACTGTTGAAAATTATTTCAATAAATTCATTCGTTTTGTTAAGTGTATGGTTTGTTAGCAAATCATTTAGCATTTCTATCACTAGACTATTATGCTGTTCCGCGAGACGCGTTCTTTTCACAAAACTTGAGTTCGATTCTGTACTATTCCTTATATTATTCATATAATTTTCCTGACGGAAAATAAAATTTCATTAGGATTACGTTTACTCAGTTAACAACAATTACCTTTAGTTTACTATACGATATTAAACTCTCATCTTTAAGATTCCTATCATTAAAATTATTTTGAGTGAATGACTCGATGTATGAACCAATATAACCGCAACATTCCTTTCCTGATTGTTGCCTACTTTTACTGCCATTTGTTGAAAAATTTTCCGAATCGAAAAACGATGAGAGGAAGGATGCAAACTTCTTAATATTTTCGTTGTCTGAATCAAATGATGCCTCACTTTCTTTATGTGGTAATCGAAAGCTAAGTATATCATTATAGAACGCTTCATAAAACTCAAGTTCTTTGGTGTCATTTGCGATATGTAATTCTAGCTTTTCTTCATTTTCTAGCCCTATATATAGCTTCAAAAATTTTTGGAATCTAAGTAAAAGTTATTTGATAAAAATAAATAGATTCATACCAGTGATTGAAATGGTTTCGATTCATTTTTGTGTGTCTCGTCATTCAGGTTATTTAGTATAGAATTTGCTAAACGAATCTCAGTATCAAACGTTGACAAACAATTTGCGGTGAAATCATTAGCGATGCTGAAAACATGGCACGAAGATAGAGACAAACAAAGGCATCGAACAGCGAACCAAAATTTATTTTTAATAATAATGTCTGTATGTTTGACATTAGTATCGATAATAATTACTTCCATATTGTTTCCATTGTTTAATGTGATTTGAATCGGTTTCGAAATCCTAACAGTAGTATTGGTTGAGTTTTGCCAACAAAGTTCTATTTATTAGTAAATATTACGTAAATATTAGTGTTTTGAAAAAGCATTGACAAATTCATACATTGAATTGAAAATAAATTATAGAAAAGAAAGGATAGTAAGACTTAATAATTTTTATTGCAGATTATGGCAGAAGTATATATCAGTACTCAATTGGCATTAAAACAAATAAAAAATCTATATTTTACCTGATCTTAAACTCGTTTTACTATCTTGATTTGAGTCGACGATACCTTCACTGCTATCTCTATCATCAATTAATTCGCCATCAAATAGTTGAGTCAAAATATTGACAATAATCTCTGTTATGAGAACACATCCATTGTTTGAATCACTCGACACTGATATGACGCGAACATCTTTTTCAGCCACCGTTTCTAATAAACTAATAAGTCTTTTTTCAATCACATTATAATCGCATTCATTAAAAACAATATCACGGAAATTATTCCTCTGACTGCTCATATTTTTATTCGACAAGAATTTAGTTGTTTTTGAATAAATTTCTTTACAAATTATACTAAATAAATGTGATTTTCTTATTTGTAAACCACCAGTACTGCTATATCAACTGAAATGATAATAAAAATAAATATTAAAAGAGGGAAAATACTATTGTTTTCGTCTACGATTATATTTAGAGTACTACTACTGACAATGCTTTGAGATATAACTTATTTTCGCGAATACATCTCTTTTTAAAATAGTATTAAATTAATATTATATTACTTGAAATATTTGTGATCACATTCATTGATCACATTCGAGAATAAATTATTGCTCATAAAAATTAGACTTTAGTTTCGCATATAACAAATTTATTAACTAAAACTTGAGAAAATAATTTTTTGCTTAATTATAATGCAATTTGTGATCAAAAGTGTAATACAAGAAATTATGAGCACAAAGTGTTAAATCAATTGCAAGCCTTTAGCGTACATTAGTTTTAGTTTTTTTCGTATCAATGTATTCTAAGAGTTTATATTATGTGTATTATATTATGAGTATGTGTTTGTTTAGCTTTAGATATCATATATCGTAAAACCTTGATTTTTAATTGTAACACTAATATATAAACTTCTATAAATAGACTTTGATTACCAGACGAAAAGTGTAATTATATGAGTAAAGTTTAATCTACACTAAAGTTTAAGAAACGTTAGGATTTAAAAACATAGAACACTAAAATTAAATTGTAAGAATGAATTCCAATAGTTTTCACCGATTAATTAATGAGATCGAGAAAGCGATGTCAATCGAAGTTTGCAAAAATATTTGTTCACAAGAAATGTCTGAAGCGCTAAATTTTGACACTAATCTGAACCAAATCAGACAAATCAATGACAGAGCAGATGATTTGCGAGATAACGTTAACTGTTTGTCGTCAGACAACGAACACATAATCGAAGATAGTTTCAGTAAATTGCATCGAATGGGACTCAAACTAAATGAAGAGTTAGATTCGCTAGACTTGTGCGCAGAAAACGTCATGAATTTAGCGAAAAGAAGGAAGGAATGCATCGAAAAGATAGATAATATTTTATCACAAATTTACGATAAGGCGTTCGAGAACTTGAAACACTGGTATCGCAAGGCAGCTCAACATTCAAAGAGACATACAGTACAGCTTAGCAATGAAAACACTGAGATTCTAAAGGAGGTTAAGAATTTGTTAGAGAACGGCGATAATCCAGCATTTCTGCAGTTGGAAGTTATTAGGCTTAGTTTAAATGATTTAATTAAAACTGTTTTTCAATTTTATTGAATTTAAGTATTTATGCGGTTATATAATTAGTAAATAATCTGTAAATAATCTGTAAACAATTTGAATGATGTTCAAACCTTTATACAGAAAAAAATTGAATAAAGTTCGTAATGAATAAGTTATCATTTTGTTTAATCTAATCTTCGGTTTGTGATCTAATTTTAAATAAAGCCTAATCTGGAATGTAATCAATAATTTAAAATACAATAAATGTGTTATGATTACTATTGCACTTTTTTTTGTTTAACTCTCTTTGTAATAGAGTTATACAGTATAGACTGATTACTAATATGATAACAATCAGTGATTAGTTAACGAGTAAAAATATGTGCCGTGTTTTTATACAGTAAACTCTTTATCACTTGCTATGCTATGCATTTGCATTGATTGACATCACATTTAAAAATTTTTAAAAAACAAAAATATGTTGAACTCACTTGTTGTTAGAATTTATTATTAAAGCGTTCATCGACTAAAGTCTAAAAGACTAAAGTTAAAGTTAATCGACGAATGACGCATTAAACGATAAACAGTTAAAACACAATTATTAATGTTAGTAATATTATATTAATAGAAAATAGCCATTGCTTGTTGTTTTCCTGTCGCTGCCATAATATATTGCGCAATACTACGGTAATCACGAATTTTTTGCATATTATTTCATATTTAATTTTAAGAAACAATGGACACCACAAATGATCACGAAGTCAACAAAGTTAACGGTTCTCTTAGTGATGATCTAAATAATTTGACATTACATGACAACACTGAACCGCTTAACAATAGTTCGGTAAAAGAACTCAATTGTGTTTCAATTACTTCCGAAAATATCGATGATTTCGATGTTAATAAGAGTTCAGAACAAACTATCGATAACATTAGTTCAAATATAATCAACAAAACTGACACAATAGAGAAAGAGGACTCAGATATCAAAATGGAGTCCAAATTTGTGAATCAGAAGATATACGATACTAAAAGCGAGCAGAAATTGTCGGCTGAAGAGATGGTTATGAAATGTGTGGAAATGTACGAAAATGAGTTAAAACTTATGGTTAAAACTAGTAAATTTAGTGTGGAATCGTGCGAAAAGTTGAACGCGAAAATATTTTTCGGGGAAAATATTCGCCAAATAGAGAAACAGGAAAAGTTGAGCAATTACTATAAAAAGTTAAATATAAAATTGATGTCAATAACAAGCAATTACGATACAGCGAACAGATTAGTATCTGTTTCCCGTCAGAAATGGAGACAAAAACTTGAAAATTGCAATTTTATGAGTAGTGAAGAATTGTTAAAATTTCACAGTTCACTAAAGCATTCTTTCCAGAAAGACATTAGTAAATTAAATGGTAAAGAAGTGAGAATTTTTATAGAAGATTGCATGAATGAGATGCTGGATGAGAAAAAAAAGATTAATTCAGACAACTTTGACATACAGTTCGAGTCGATTGTTGTTAAACAGACGGAAAACATTATTACGGCAAGAATTGGCGAGATATTGAAGTTTGGGTTATTTTCGAAATGTGAAATCAAATCGATATTCAATAAACTGTTAAATCACTCGATAAACACATTAAATGAAACACTTAAAGTTATCAGTGGACTCGAGATCGAAGACAATCACATAACTAAGCTCAGAAAAACACTGGAATACAATTTTTTTCGCACTCAATTAAAGAAATTTTATGAACCCTTTGAGCAAACAGTGTTCACACTTAATATCGCGCGAAATGATTCGTTAAAGAAATATACTGCAGAAATGGATTTGAGATTATCGTGTGTCATAACCGATAAAAACACTCTCGAAGACATGCATAAGAACTGCCAGTCGATAGCAATCATGTGTCACGACCAACAAACAATAAAACTTCAAACTTATTTTGCGCTAAATGTGTATCACAAACTCAATTCATCCAATAAGGAGTCACTTACGGAAGATATTAAGAGCAAACAACAAAAATATGAATCAAACATAATATCGAATAATGAACAGACATCTCAATACATAGCAATTTATTACGGCTTTAAATCACTGATTGCAGGCTATTATAGCGATGACAAAATAACTCTCATTAAAGATAACACTGGTAATTGCGTGAGAGATAACTCTATCGCGTTCTCTAATGGTAGATTTTATTATGGTTACGAAAGTGACATCGAATATAAAAATGAAAACTTAACGGATCACTTTTATACAATTGAGGAATTCTTGAACGCAAATATTAAATCGTTTTCCGCGTGTGAATTAAATCAGTATTGCATTAAAATCGATAATCGCTTTACTGGCGGCACATCCAATAACTCGTTATGTTTTGAATCATTGATTGCGTTACAGTTATTGAAGACAAAGATTGACGCCGAAGACCAGTTACAGCAGTGTGTCGCGAACATGGTTTTCACTGTTCCACCGTATTTGTCGTTCAGAGAAATAAATGTGTTGCGAAACTCCGCAAAACTCGTTGGTTTTGAATCGAAAAACTATTTTCTGTCCGAAATAAACGCGTTGGCATTGAATTACATTTTTGGTGAAAAGCATGTGTCACCGAATGAAACGAAACTCGTGTTCATAATTGCATTGAATCAGACTATATATGACGCGGTAATATGTTTGGTGAACCATTCACTCGTCAAACACGTGTCTCATTCATACGGAAATCTGTCGAACACGTGGAATATTCCGCATGTTTTTCAGTCACTGTTTCGTGTGTTCAGTGGTAGACAAGAAACCACTTCTAATTTTAACCAGGCTTTAAATATTGCGGAAAATTATGGCAAAGAAATCAATGACGTTCTGATCGTTGGTCATTCACTTTACAAAGAGAGTGTTATCGAGATGTTGAGTAAAAAACGATTTTCTTTTCCACAGATACTATTATGTAATGATAATGATTTAATTAACGGAGCAGTGATTTACAGTAATTTTCTGTCAAACTCGATAAACTTCAATATATACGAACGCGCGAAGCACTCGATTAAAATTAAGTTTGCATACAAATTAAGTCGACCGCAAACATACGATCTCGTAATCTATAGTGAACTGATCGAGAATATTAAAAAATCGTTTTCAGTTCCGAACGACGAGTTTCCGATCGATGTTTGTATATTTCAAAATGATGTGTGTGTCGAGCATTATAAAGTGCCAGCAGTGCATCGCTCGAATACGTGTTTGCATATATTTGACTGTCACGTGCGAAGTAACAATCGAATCGAAATCGATTACTCGATTGAAAACGAGAAAAGAAAATCGATGGAAGATTACAAGCGCGCGTCCGGTAAACGAGAAGAGATGTTTGTGATCGAAAAACGAAAGTTGGAATCGTTTGAGAAAATAATGAGGAAAGAGAAAGAGGATTACAAGCAATCGCAGATAATAAGAGACATGAAGAAAGAGTTGAATGGATTGTACGAAACACTGACGCGAGAGATCGAAAACTCAACAGTCATCAGTAGATTGAAGAGGAAGTCTTGTAACGATATAATGGACAGCGCAATGAAGACTATGAATAGCGATCGCAGTAAAGCGAGTGACTTTGAAAAACAAATCACAACATTGAAAGAGTTGTTACATTCTATACGAAAATAAATTGTTTTATAAGATAAAATTCTAAATATAAAATTTGTCTCATTTTTCAATAAAAATTCTATATTTCAGACATATATATTTAAAAATAATTCTAATAATTTAATGAAACTTTATTTATAAGTATTTGGTATACAAAATGGAAAATTATAATATCCTTTTGAATTGCATTGTTTTCTTTACTTTTGTATTTCACTCATTTCCTATTACGAAAAACCATTAATATAATATAACATAACACACACATTATATATATATATATATATATATATATACTGTAATACCTGCTCTATTATCCGATACAGTTCTTTGTCAAAAAGACTTTCAATGTGTCTCTCAATACTGATCTCTTGAGAGTTTTCGGAGTTACGAATAACCGCTTTAACAAACAGTATTCCGTCGTCTTTGATGTCAAACATTACATCGATTGGCATTTCACGTGCCTTTCCTATCGGGATATAGTGCTGCAATAATCGTCCCAATTCTTTATTTTTATTCGCCATTTCGTGCTGTCCTTCGAAGAAAATAATCTCCACTTCTGATTGATTGTCACGTACTGTTTCGAATGTTTAGATGACTTTTACAGGTATTCGTGAATTTTATTGAATAATTTTAACGCCAGTTACTTTAACGCCAAAACTCATTGGCGCTATTTTAGAGACTTTCAAGTGACCCAACTCTTGCGCTTTAGTACTATTAAGTACTATTTAGTACGGCAGCGCCCAATGCCACCGCTTCGTCAGCGTTTACAGTGACATTCAGTTATTCATTTCGGACAACATTTCTCGAATTTTTGGTATTCTCGTTGATCCGACGATAAGTATTACGTCATTGATTTCGTTTGGAGTAAGGCAAGCACTAAGCAACGCATCCTTTAGTAAGTTCATAGTTCTCTCAAATGTTTGGCGCGTGATTTCGATCCGTAAATCTTGTTTATTGAAAAAGCTATCCATTACTATAGTGACGATAACAGTTTTTTCTTCTCGCACTCTAATATGAGTCTTTATTAACGCTCAAATTGTTAATCTTGATAAAATTCGTTCATACAGTGCGCTCTTAAGTTGATATCGAAATCATCGCCTCCTAAATGATTGTCACCGTTCAGTGATTTCAACTCTATATTAAGTCCTTCTATCACTAGTACTGCCACGTCAAACGTTCCTCCGACCAAATCGTATGCGAGTATATTTGATTACATTCCGTTTGGCAGAATTCCTTATTACTGAAATTCTTTTTGGCAAAATTACGTTTTACAGGACAACAAGTTTGACTCATAAAATAAGTTGTATTTTAAAATAACATTTTTATTGAATTCTGTATTTAAAAATAACTCAAAAAACATTCTATTCTAAACAATGTTTTTAAAATACTGGTTCAATAATTGCAATCTTTACTCATTCAAAATTACTTTAATGGAAAATCGGTTGATCAAAGTGAGCGCTATTATAATGGACATTCCAGTTCATTCTTAAATTCTATATTTATTAATAGCATTATTGTTTTAGGAAAATAAGAATCAAAAACTCTATAGTCAACTCTAAATATAAATATTTGGCTAAAATTATGAAAAAAAGCGTATATTCAACATCAAAACAAAGACCTGACTGTTCGCAACTGATCAAGAAATACCATTTATGGTCTGCAAACTAGATTAGTGACGATACAATCTACGAGTTAGATAGAGTTTTACAGATAGAGATAGATATAGAGTTTTACAATTAATTTCTTCCAACACTTTATTATTAATAGAATCATTAATAAGCGCACACTTCAAAACCAAATATGATTTTTTAAAATTTTATTTTAAAACTAAGTTTCTAATCACCTGTTTTTTTTACTGCTACTCATTTCAATTAGTTTTAGTAGTAATTCAGTCACAGAATACTTGAGTACATTTTCAACAATATATAGCTCAGATAAAATACTGATTAATAATTCTAATTCAGAATATAGTGAATGTAATGATGAAACATTTAATTCAGTTAATTTTACAAACATTTACGATTCTCTAGATTGCGATTTTGGTTTAGCAAAACTTTTATGTCAACTTTTTTTATGGAAAATTTTCGATAATGACAACTAATAAAATTAACACAAATACCTTAAACAGTTAACTATTAAAAATGCCACAAATTTATTGAAAAAATTTTGACAATCAGGAGAAATCACTGAAACTTTAAAACAACTTTCAGGTTCAATATTTCTAACTGTAACTCATACACAGTTGATATATCGAAAATTTATGTATGCATTATTTGTTAATAGTGAATATTCATTATTTAAGCTCTTTTTTTAAACATATTTTTTATTTTTTAAATAAATCAATGGAATTTAAAATTTTGCTTAATGCACAATTTTTTATTATTATCGGTAATAACAATGAGCAATAATTATTTTTAAGGTTTGATTTGTTATTGAATAATTAATGATAAATTTTTTTATAAGGTATTTAAAATTGAAATTATATTTTTAATGTTTTAAAGATTATAATAGCAATAATATTTTTAGAATGGCATATTCCTTTTTACAGAATGGCGTACTAAGTTTGCCAGAATGGCATTATTCCGTTTTACAGAATATAATATTCCGTTTTCAGAATGACATTTACAATTTTTGCAGAATGGCGTATTCCGTTTACCAGAAATTCCGTATTTTCGCAGCCTCTTTATTATTAACGAATAAAATCCCTTTATTTAAAAAATTCCGTTTTCAGAATGGCATTATTCCACTTATTTCACACGACCAGGATTAGGAATTTTTTCTTCTAGAAAGTATATAAGATCTTTAAATTAGTTATTTTCCTCGATAGAAATTGGCACTGATATAGTTATTAATGCATATTAAAACCTTTGACCTTAGAATCGTTTTTGTTATATTTAATCTTTCGATTTTTTGATAAAAGATAGTTAGAAACTGATGTTTTAGATAATAGTTAGTTTCTGACTTTTTAATTATATTTAATTTTTTAATTCAATGTAAGTTTTGAATTCATTTTTATGGTTACTTTTTAATTGAGTTGTTAAATTCGATGATTTTTTTCCATTGATTTCTTTTTCACAATTTAAAACAAGACACTATAACTTTTGTGTTTGAAAATTATAATCAACATAGTTATGTATTTGGTCTTCAAGTTTCCTTCCAACAGGTTTTTGTTTCGGTATATCACTACTAGTTGATGCTCTCATTAAAATATCCTTGTTTTATAAATAGTCATAAAATTTTATTGTCTTATAATACTTTCGCATTATTCTAAATTTATAAAATTTTAAATAAAAAATAAATGGTTTCTTACTTTTTTCTGATTAAATAAATGGTATTATTTACTCTTTAAATTTTTTTATAGATTCTAATCTAATTAAATTTATTTTTTTAGTTCATTTCATATAAATTAAGCAAGCTTATGGATTTGACAATCTCCGTTCGTCTGTCTGTCTGTCTATGTGTCCGCAGTCACTTTATTATTAACGAATAAAATCCCTTTATTCAAAAAATTCTATTTCTAGAATGTCATTATTCCACTTTTCTTATGAACTTATTAAGTTTTCCAAAATGGCATTTATCCGTATTACAAAATGGCAAGTTCCCTTTACCAGAAGTAATTTTTAATTTAAATATTAACCAAATTAGTAATATGACTTTAAAAATTAAGATAACTTATGTCTATATCAGCTTCGAAAAAACAATTTCTTTAATATATTAAAGGCAAAATAAACGACATGTATTCTAAGTTTCTAAGGTCACAAAGGTTTATAACGATTTAAAAGCTTATATGCTCATAATAGGTCTATTATTAACGAAAAAAATTCCTTTATTTAAAAAATTCCTTTTCCTGAATGGCATATTCAGTTTTTCAGAATAGCATATTCCGCCTTCCACGTATAAAATTTAAAATAGTCCGCTAAAGTTAGTCCGTATGCCAATAATGTGTAAAATAAAATTCCTGTTAAAGTGTAAAATATGGCCTGCAGTTAGTTAATAACTATGAGCACAGCCAAATATAATAAATACATATTCCTTTAACCGTTTTATTATCAAAAGAACTATCGAAAATTCAAATTCCGCTTTTGTTATTATCAAAAATTTTTTAGCTAACATCATATAGATTAATGTTAGCTTATGTATTTGACAATGTCCGTCTGTCTGTCTTTCCATCTGACCGTGCTTTGTCAGAAGACAACGATTCTAATTCCAAAAAGTCTGACACTTGCAAGCTATACATTAATTGTTGAGTTAAAATGAGTCTTTAATATGATGTTTAAATTGATTATAATATTACATTTTTAAATATAATTGTTATAAAAATTAGAAAAATTTTTACCGATTTCAACATATTTTTCAAGAATTATTAATAAACATTATCTTAAATTATTCTTACAATTTACCATTTAAGACAATAATTTAACTAAAAAACAATTGCAAAAATGTAAAGATAAAGAACGAAAGCAAAGATTATTTAAATATTTAGAGTATAAAAAAGTATAGGAGAGAAATAAATTGAATGAAATGAATTTGAGATAATAATTACGTTATAAAAAGCTAATGAAAAAATAAAAAATTCTTCTGAATCACATTGTCTTCAAGACTAGATAAAGAACGACGACAACAGGAACGAGAAATGGATTATGATACCAATCATATTGCTCATCATCTGCCTTGTTGTAGTGTAAGAATGTGATTAAAAACCACAGACAGTCGAACCGTTCACAATAGTTAGCGAATGGTCACTTATCGGTAACAGATTAGTCACTAATGGTGAACAGAATAGTTAGTAATATTATTCTCAACTGTTGGTTTATGGGATTTATTAATATTTACATTTGTTTTAAATTAATTAATTTGATTTTCTGTTCGAAATTTAAATTTTTCGAGCATAGTATTCGAATTTTAATTATTATTGTAATAGTATTGTCATGTACATTACTACTGATGAAATAATTTTATGTAATGTGTTTCAAAAATTTCATGGTTTCAGTCAACATATTTAATAATCTTTTAAACAGAAAATATTT
Organism: Steganacarus magnus; assembly: GCA_034698365.1. Classification (NCBI taxonomy): domain Eukaryota; kingdom Metazoa; phylum Arthropoda; class Arachnida; order Sarcoptiformes; family Steganacaridae; genus Steganacarus; species Steganacarus magnus. Next base: position 16,696 of record JAQIVF010000089.1, read on the forward strand.
TAATTATAAACTAATTAATTTAGCAATTATTTTACTTTTCACTGCTATTTAATTAAATTAAATTATTATTATAAAATAAACCAACCGAAAACATATCATATATATGTTGGAGCTTCTATTTTTAAGCGTAAAAATACTCTTAATAGCTTTGAACCTGAGACCTGAACTTATAATGTTTGCACTTTTAGACAGAAAGCAAAAACATGCCGTTATTTCAGAGACAAGTTTATTTCATATGATAATTACCTTAAACTTTGTTATGATATCAGAATTGGTAAACAATAGCGCATATATTCCATAACCAATTTTACTCGTATGTTTCGCTGAATCAATAACTCGATATAAATGTATTAGAGTTGAGAGTATAATCGGTGCGACGACTATAGCAATCGCAGACAAAAACGCAAAAATGATTGCATCCATTTTAGTGAATAATAGAAAATGACAAAATAGCAAACTCGCCACAAATACTGCATATGTTGCGACAAAATGCATTTTCTTCCAAAATTTGTTGTAATCAAAAATGGTTTTGCAAACCATATTGTGCTCAGATATTAACTTCATTAAACTTTCGTTATTAAAATAGTTATTCAATTGTCGAGAAAATAATGAATTAATTGAATCCAAACGTATTTTCGCGTATATCAAGACTGCATATTGAAATATAATTGTCTGGATAATAATTATTGCCGGAATATAATATGTTAGGAGTGATAATACGCCTTCAATCGCACCAAACAATAAAATTTCGTAAAAATCATAATAATTAACTAACATTACAATTAGAAGTAATGTTGCAATTAAAGTAAATAAAATATAGCAGTTATACGATAGCATAAATATGCGTTTAATGCGATAATAATAATTCTCATAAAAGATGTCATAATTCCAATTTAGAAGTGAGATCCTTTTGTCTCCGCGAAGAACCTCAATGATCACAATCCAATTATCGCCATTTTTATGGCTAATTCTAAACAGTACTATACAGAGCAGTGAAAGAACTAAAACAATTAGTGTATACGCATATCTAAAAACAATTAATCCATTTAAATGTCGTGTGAGATCGAGAAAGTAATTGAAGTGTATATCATAACGATATATTAATAAATAGATTATAAAACGAATGATGTTTGCGAAGAGCCAATAATAACATAACAAATAATATTTATGAATAATGTTATTATTTATTAATAGATCAATTCCAGGCAATCTTAAATCAATTGTAGGTAATTTCGAGAGGTTAACAATTGGCACCACTTTTCTTTCAGTGATTTGTTTCCAGTTATTTGCAGCCATTTTTCGATTATTGCTAACTATTGCTAATGAAATTAGAATTGCAAATCCACTTGACTTTTAAAAGAAATTTCGCTTAAAGAGTTTATGCTCGACGAATAGATTGCTAAGCAACAACTAATATGCATATGCAGACAATTTTATTTAAATTAAAGCATCTCATATACATTCGCTTAGAAAATCGATTTATAAAATGATAAAAAGTGTTGAAAATAGATAGTTTATAAAAATATTTCGAAAACTATTAATGGTTTCTTTTTTAAAGTTTATACTTCATTTCACAAAAAATATCTCATTTCTTTATTATTTTGATAAATATAACTCTCAACAATAATCTGACCTTAACATAACACTGCGATTTTATATATGCAACAATAAATATAATATATTTTAATTAAATTTAAATAACTTCTGGTTAACTGCTTTCCCAAAATAAAACTATTTATACAGTTAATACACGCAATAAACGCCAAACTGCTTAAATTATATTAAAATAAATTAGAATTCCTAAATTATTTATGGATTTACTTACAATAAGGATAAATAAAAAAAGAGTAATTAAAGATAACTTAATCGAATTGATGATGATTTTAAATAATAACTTATCAAAATTCCAAGTTATAATCTTTCGAAAATATCTGGTTAGAGTCATAAAGCCGTTGTAATTGTTTTGTTGCCGTCGTTATAAAATAAACATCTCTCTGTAAATAACTTGAATTTGATTGAACACATCATATCACAAGTTTGTTAGTAAAAACTTTGATTAGAAATAATTGCTAAACTTATGTTTGTTTTTAAAAATACATATATTTATTTGTTCTAAGTTAGTAAGTTTAATAGGCGTTTTATAGAAAAATAATTTCCTATAAAAATTTATAATTGTTTATATAAAAAATAAATACATAAAAACAATAAATTGCACATTAATTTTTTAAATCTTGCACAAATATTTACGAAATAGATACAAGAGATTTATTATTTCAAAAAAGTCGTTATTAGATAAGTGTTTCCAAGTTTGCGTAAATAAATTTTTTTTGTGGTTATTTTTGATGTTAATTTATGTCATGAATAAATAATTGTGTTAAATTACAAACTAAACGATCATTATATAATAAATATTTTATTGTATTTTTAATATGTAAATCATTTGACATAATGATTTTTTTATAATATCAACATTATTAATCGTTCGAAATACTAAATAAGAGAAAACGTTATTTTGTGATTTGTTTTTAATTTTATTAAACAACTTTGAAACAGAAAAGTTGTATTTGATCAAAAAATTATATAAAAAAAACATTTTTAATGCAGTTTCTGTTTGTAAATGTTTATCATCAAAAAAATTATTTTTAACTGTTTTTTTTATCTGAATTTCTACTTTTCTAAAATTATTTAATGCCATGAATATTTTATCTGTTATAACTTAACTTATTTGACAATTTATTTAATACTAGGGACCCGTTAATCAAATTTGTACTTAAGACTAATTATTTTTAAAATGAGTTATTATACTTGAAATAATTGGCGTCCATCAAATTTTTTTCGCTTAAATTCTTCTATATTAAGTCTTGTTTTAAATAAAAAATCAATATTTTAATATCATTTGCGACATGTTATAATAAAACACCAATTTTCCTAATCACAGATCTAATCATTTTTTCTAAACTATATTTTCTCAGCATATGTTTATCAAAGCATAAGAAAATATGAAATTTAGTTTTTTTTGTTTCTTTTTTTGGTAATTATAGCTTTCACACGAATATATAATTTAGAAATAATTTTTATTATTGTCAATCTTTGGAATATAAATTTGCTTTACACTTTGTATTTAATCTCAACAATGCAATTGTATTACAACAATATAATTTTATTACGATAATTTATTCTTATTTATAGTTTATATTTTATTGCGTTTATGCCAATAATCTAATTTATATACTTTATATTTTTTTGTTGCATAATTGTATATCTATCTATTCATTAAGATTATAATATAATAAAAATCACATTAATACATAAATACTTTATGATGAAAAGAGATTTTAGTACCTAATGGCGCATATATTCTTTCGCATCAGATACAGCTGGTGATATAAAATACAATTCGTGATATTGATTGCCACTTATTTAATTTTGATTTGTTTGTTTGGTTATTAAAATATTTAAAAATAGTAACCAATATAATGAAACAGTTGTTGTTTTATAATTGTTGTTTATGTAATAAAAAAATATGACCTTACATAATATAAAAGTATGTCTATAAAAAACTTTCCTATTACCTCACAATAAAAGGAAAACTACTCACATAATAGTAATTATTTAATTTATTCAAACAATAAAATTATATTCCTATTTAAATTTATAACTCTATTTACTGCACAAAGTATAAAGTTTTTATAAATTTAGTTTTAATGATTGATAACAAAATTTTGATTTGTTTGGCTATTAAAATATTCAAAAATAGTAACGAATATAATGAAACAGTAGTTGTTTTATAATTGTATTTTATGTAACCAATTCTTCCAATGAGATATTAGATTTAAAGTATTTATTAGTGGTGTGCGTAATACAAGGTTAGGGTTTTATGACCAGCATGTTATTGAAGTTCTTTCTATAAAAACTCTTTGTATAAAAACAATTTTAAAAAACCTAAGTTTATCTTATTTAGTTTTTGATAATAGTTATACTCAAACATTAAAAACAGTAAGACATTCACGCTTATCTTATATTTTCTTTATATTATTAATTTTTCCTATTAATTTAAACTAAAATAATTTTAATAAGTTTTACAGTAATCTTAAAAATGCAATTTATTTTATTAAATTGGATTTTGTTTTTCAAATAATCTACATTTATACTTGGTTTTTATTTTTTCCAATAATTTTTTTAAACTTGATTCTTATTTAAATTCTAAATTTATTATAATATATTTAGAGTTTGAAATTAAAATTATCTGTAAGTGATATTTTATTTCAATTTAAATTTTGTTTTAATATATATATATAGATTTCGAATTTAATTTTACATAATAACAAGCTATGATATTTTTACAGAATATTGAATTATAAAGATGTAGGTCAAAAATAATCGATTTAATTTAAAAAATTATAATCTAAGAAATCGACATCAAATTATATATAGTATACGAATAATTTTTTTCAGAAATGGTTATAATAATTGAAATCGATTGTTATTACTACTCTGATGTACGATTTGGTAGACTTAAGTTTTTGGATTTGCTTGGATTTTTCTTTGATATAGACGTTTCAACGATTTCCGTTACAAATAGGAGAAATCCAAAGGGATTTTTAATAAGATTTGAAAGAGAGGAAGATTATTGGTGTTCTACGAAATCGTTGTCAGAAGAGTTCACAACTCGTATCATAAAGCAATTTCCATCGATAACTACATTATACTTTTATCGGGATCTTAGTGTTGTGCATCGATATGCTATAGAAAATTAAAATGTTTTCGAATATAAATTTAATTTTATTAAAATATCTTTCAAAAATTTTATTGAAATGAATTAAAGTTTTGATATAACATTACATTTTTAATTAAAATTATTTTAAGCATTTTAATATTGGGCCAACACTTTGTAATTCTAAATTATTAAAACAAGTAAATAATTTTCATAATTTATATAAAAACATTTATTTTCAAATTTAATAAAAATGTTTTTTTACCTTTTCTTAATTTAAATATAATTTAAATTTTACTCTGGCTTTACAAAATATAGACTCCTATTTAAACTCTCTTAAATTAGATTAATATATAATACTGTATTTGTTGAGAATAATATTTTTTTTTGTAATGTCGGATATGGATTATAATAATTAATTTAAATGTTAACAAACAATTAAATAAACATTAAATTTCATGTACAAAAACTATACTCAAGCGTTACAGCAATTTTGAATATGAAAATTAATATTTATTTTAAAATGATTTTAAACAGGTTTCTAATACAGTTTCTGTAAGTCAAAGTTTGTACTTTAAATCTCGTTTAATAAGGTGTTTTAAGGTGTATATTTGATTATCTTTTATTTAATATAAGGATTATTTTTTGGGATAAAAATAGAAGAAAATTGTAGCCTGCATTATGATCACAATCGGATTGTTCATTGACAGATAAAATATGCCAAATAAGAAGTTATAACCAAGTTGTTCTACTTTTGATTTTGGGGATTTAAATTGAATATTATAGGTTATTTCTATTTAAAAGTTATCCCATAGTATAAATTTTTGTTAGTAACAGAGCCATTGTTTATTTTCTCATAGTTAATTTAACTGATTCTATAATTTTTTTAACTTAGTGAAAATCATAATAAATAAAAACCAACTTTGATATGAATTTCTTTATGACTTCTAAAGCCCTACCATCAAATTTTTTTGTTCTAAACTACAGTTTATATATATGTAATTCAATTAAAAAATTATAAAACAAAAGCATTCGTAGCCATATATTTAAAATTAAATAAATATATAGGTTAACAAAATCAAAAATTTTAATTTTGAATACAGATTGCATTATAATTACTGTAAATAATAATTTCTGAACGTCAAATTTTTTTCGCTTAATTTCTTATATTTTAATTCTTATTTCAAATAAAAAATTAATATTTCAATGTCATATGCGAAATGATATTAAAAGCATCAATTTTCCTAATCACAGATAAAATCATTTTTCTAATCAGATCTATAGTTTCTTAACAGTTGTATAATAATTGCAATGTGTACTCTTTAAAAACTAATTTAATACCAGATATTTTTATCAAAGTGAGCCAATTTATGAAATTTAGTTTTTGATTTCTTTTTAATTATAGCTTTCGCACGAATATATAAGTTAGGAATAATTTTTTATAAATCTTAATATTGTTTTTGGAATGTGAATTCGCTTACACTTCGAATTTTATCACAATAATATAATTGTATTACAATATAATTTTATTACGACAATATATTTTTAGTTTATTGTTTATATTTTATTGCATTTACGCCAATAAACTATTTTATATACTTATTATTGGCTATTTTCATAATTGTAGGTGTACTTAGAAAATGTTTGCCCAGGAAAGCTTTCGTTAGAATTATTTCGAAATTAAGATTTTTTTCTATAGAATACAATTACAATTTTTGCAATTATGATATCATTAGTTAATTATCGAAACAAATTAAATATAATCCTCACTATAATATATAACACAATTCAATACACCGCTGTATTCTAAAATGAAAATAATAATTTTCTTGGTAATATTTTCCACTTATTTAATTATGACATTCATAATATAAAATAGGTAACCAATAAAAAAGAATTACTTTCCTTTTACCTCACAAAAGCACTCGAATAATATTAATTATTTAATTTATTCAAACAATAAAATTACGTTCCTATTTCTATTTAAAACTCTATTTAAAAGCATTTATAATTTATAAATCAAATTTAGTTTTAATATTTTAATGATGGATAACATAATTTACATTTTTGTTTGGCTATTAAAATATTTAAAAATAGAAATTAATATAATGAAAGAGCTGTTTTATATTTGTATTTTAAGTAACATTCTACAAATGAGATGCCTGATTTAAAGTATTTATTATTTATTACAAGGTTAGGGTTTTTATTATTTATTACAAGGTTAGGGTTTTATGACCAACATGGATAAAAATAGGAAAAAATGATTAATAATATGAAAATAATAAAATAAATATGTTAAAAATCTGAATTAAAATCTGTATTAAAAATAAGATAGCAATGAATTACATTCCCAATCGAAACAAACGTTAATATTTTTTAATAAACTGTAATAAAGTAAGCATCGATTTTTATTATAATTATTTATTAACTAAAGTCGACTATTTTCGGATCTTATGTGATCTCCTATTATCGAAACTTACCTGTAATAACGAATAAATGTCTCATTTGAATTGTGACAGATAGACGTTAAAACCAAGTTATGAAGTTAAAACTTTTGCTTTTGGGGGGTTAGAAATTGAATATTATTGGTTAATTCTATTTTAAAGTAATAAAACTAGGCTTAAACGTCTTATTTAGAATATTTTATCTGATTTAGAACAATAATTTAATGCAAGAATGCAACAATGATAAAAAGTTTTTATACAATGCATACAACGCTGTCTTAAATTAACACAAGAATGTAAATTATTTAATATAAAAAATTAATTGCAATATAAAAAATATTAGTAAATGTTATTAAAATGTTCACATCAGTAAATGAACATTACAGAACTATAAATCTATTAAAAAGCACAATTTCGGAATAAAGTTAAAAAATTTTGATTAGTAATAGCTACAAAAAATAATGTTCATTAGTAAGAATGTGAAAAACCGGGAAACACCCTCTTTTTATAAAGCCGTTGATTTTCGGGAATATAGTATAAATCATAAAATTAACTTATTTTAATAAAAATTAAAATTAATGTTCCCCGTTTTTAATGTTTTTTAAAATTTCCCGATTCTTCCCGTTTTATACAAAATTTTCTATATTATTCCCGATTTTACAGTTATTCGAATTTAAAAATTAATAATGTCCCGTTTTTGCACCATTTTAGTGTCCCGATTCCCGCCCGTTTTGGCAATTTTAAGTCCCGGTTTTTCGCATCCTTATTCATTAGGGATATATATTAATTGACACGTAAAAACGTTAATATAAAAATAACACGTTTAATTAATACGTATATTTTTGTAAAAAATAATTGTTAAATTCCCAAGTATCCTATTTTTATATATAAAAGATCATATTAATGCTTAAACTATATTTTTTTGAACTTTTTAAAATATTTATAATGATTTGTATTTATTTTTTGCTTTTGATCTATTTTATATTTGCTAGTTTTATGTTTATTTAAATTTAACCTTAAAGCTTCATACGAAATTTCTTAAGAATTTTTTATCACACTAATGTTTGACAAAACTCATTAATAAAACAAAAAAAATTCGATTAACGTAAATTATTACGATAACTAAAAACAATTTCAGAATTTTATATTTTCAAAGGTATTGATCAAAAAATCTTTACAAAACCCATATCTCCATCTATAATTAAGGATTTATTGCATATGTAAAATTAAAAAAATTATTTGATTGTCACACTAAAGCAAATGTGTTTAGTCTTTATGCATATTTTCAAAACATAAACAATTAGGTAGATTTTGTTTTTATCCGCTGTTTAACATCCTTATGTATTCGATATTATTTTAGCGCACTTTAGAACACAGATCTATACAGAACATTATAATTTGAACAATAGAGTTGATTGAATAATGTTATATTTAAAATGAATTTAGAGTAAAAATATCTAATAATGATCGCTAATTAATCGCTAAAAAAATTTATTGCACCTAAACTTAAAATAATAGTGACAATAATTAGGTTTACAATAAGTATTGTTACAATAAAAGTGAGCAAATTGTGTCGAACTATTTTCACAATCAAACTTTCTAGTATAATTATTTGGATCAAATTTTAAAAAATCATTAAGATATTTAAATCCATGATTAAAGTTAACGTCAGGCGCTCTATAAAATTTTGTGCCGGTATATTTGGTGTGCGACTCATCAGCGAATTTATGAAATGTTGATAAACCAAAATCTGCGACAACAACGCACATATTTATTGGGTTATCTCGGATTAAAATATTTTCCGGTTTCAAATCTCTGTGAATAATTTTCTGTTCGTGTAAATAATTAATGCAGTGTAATAATTGAAGAAATATTTTGCACGAAATACCGAACTGCAATCGTGTTATTAAGTTAACTTCATTATACCTAAACATTTGTATCAAGTTTTAAGTGTTAACGCACACAATTCCATTTGTCTAACGCACGTGTCTAAACTATTCTGTTCTGCGTTATGGTTTAGTAAATAGTAGTTGTATTCAATCCAATAATTATAATAACGGACCGCAAAATCATTATTAAATTCGTTAAGAAATTCAATCTCTTTTAACTTCGTTTGTGTCTTTATTGGCGAGAATGCTATTTTTTTTAATCGCGTACACTTTATAATCTGTACGACACTTTGAAAACAGTTGAAAACCCTCCGCTGGCTAATGCGCCAATTTCTTCAAACTGTGTTTTATAATATGACATTTGACATTCAATAACATTTGACTGATTTCCGTTGGCCATAGTCATAGTTAACTATCAATTAATTGTTATAATGTTTAATAATTTATTTATTTAACTTAAAAACTCATTAAACGCACAGCTATATTTTATCGATAAGAAAACAAAATACGTAATACAGACTCTGTATTACAGAGTAAAATGGTTGAAAACAATTATGCCTTTTACGTGCTATTAAGTTACAACCATTAATCTAATCATTATAAAAGTCAGAAAAATAGCAGTGAAGCATACATACGTTGTAATCTTTTAATTTATTTTTTTCCAAGTATTTTACCTTCATTTGTGAATCATATATTCAAATATACAACGATAAAAATAGAGATAAATTTTAGTGTTGTGCAACCATTTCTTCTCGATGTGGCTTTAAAGTCTAGTTTCATTGAAATAAAAAGAAAACATTATTTTTGAGTTAAACTAAGTTTATAAATTTTATATTTAATTTTTAAAGTCATTTCGATAGCTTTTTTTACAAAAATAAAACTCACAAAAATAAAATTATGATTAAATGCTTTTGTTATAACAATTGGTAATCCTTACATATGTTACACGAGAATATATTAAATAATAGAAGTTTAACATATTCTTTAAAATTCTTTATAACAATGATCAGTGAGTGACAATCCATTTAGTAATAGTAGCACATGAGAGGCGTTGGCATTTACTGTTAGGTTAAAGGGGGATCGTTTCCCATTAATTTGTGAATGCTTTGAAGTGAAATAAATTATTTTACGAGTCAATTTTAGTAAAGATGATTTTTATGAATCTTTTATTTGGTTCACCGCTTTTAGAAATAGAAACCGAGTAATTATTTTATACGGTTACAAAAAAATATACGAATTAAATTTCTTAACTAGTTATTTAATTTTATATTAAGTAAAAATTTTCTATACAGAAGTTATTAACTAAAGTTCAACAAACATAATCAATAAGACAAATAAAAATAATCTGCAAAAAAGTGATAAGAGCTAAAGCTTTTAATTATAAGATTGTTTTATCTATTATTATACGATCAAAGGTTATTCTAACTACCCTTATATCGCAGAGTCATTATTTTATTTTTTCTTCGCCATTTTTTTTAACCTTTTTGTGCAAAAAATAGTAAATATTTATATTTACATTAAACACAAATATACCTTTAAAAATATTACTAAAGTTGTAAATAAAAAAATTTTTCAATGAAAATGAATTAATTCTTTAAAAGATATATGCGGTAAGTTTATTAAAATAATAAACTAATATTTATAAATTTTAAATATATAAATAAATAATGACTTATAGGAGTACAAAATCTATCATTAAAAACATTAATTGTGTGGTATTTTTAGTGATAGAATGCAATAGTATTGAGATTTATTATAAATGTATAAATAATGTTTTAATATAATAATTTTGTTCTCTAAAACTATAAATAAATAATTTTCTAATGTAATTATATAATTCTATACAAGTGGTAAGTATATAAAATAACAAACTAACATTTATAAATATTAAATATATAAATAATGAATTATAAGCAGAGATGAACAAAAGCTCAGCTTAGCTTAGCTATAGCTCGAGCTTATTTTCAGTTATAATATTTGAGTTTAAGAGCTGAAAACCTCAGCTTAGCTCACACGATATTAAGCTCAGATCAGCTCAAATTTTAGCTCAGGCTTAGTGTGTGAGCAGGAAATTCAAATTTATTGATGAAATTTTGAATTTTTTTGAGTTACATATTTTTTAAATATTGAATTAACTGGTATTAAATAATATACTTAAATCAATTTTTATTTATTACGAACAGTTATGAGATAAAATGGAAAATCGATACTATTCAGAGTTTCAAGAACTAAGAACTTTAGGAAAGGGTGCTTTTTCAACAGTTTTTGAAGTAAAAAATTTAAAAACAGATAATACTTTTGCAATAAAAAAAATACCGTTTGAAGAAAAAGATAAAGAAAATACGTTAAAAGAAATGCAGTTATTGTCTAAACTTAACAGTGATTATGTCGTCGAATATATTGACAGTTGGATCGAAACAAACTATTACTTAAACCAATCAGATTCAAAACTAGATTCACAAAACCTATTATTAAATCGAACAAAAATATTACTGCTTCACATTCAAACAGAATTATGTTCGATGACACTCAGACAAGTAATAAATTCATTAGAAGTTTCATCTAAAAACTCGATGGACACTGCAAAATTCAGCATAGCTAATAGATTAGCAGTGCAAATATTCGAATGTGTTGATTACTTACACAGTTTGAAACCTGCAATACTTCATAGAGATTTAAAACCAGAAAACATGATGATATCAAAGTGTGCGGGAAATCGTTGCGTTAAACTCGCAGATTTTGGATTATCAACGTATCAAAAGTTAGTAGAAGAATCGCTTACTAAGTATGTCGGCACTGAATCATACCGCGCACCGGAGTTGAATAGTAGCATTTACGACACAAAAGCAGATGTGTATAGTTTGGGAAGAATTATGACAGAATTATTCAACTTTGACTTAAATAAGTAATTAAAATTATATAGAGTATTACTATAGAATATAAACAAAACATTGTTTTTATTAAATAGGGATGAATACTGTGTCGACAATATAATCGAAGCCAATTATTGTAAGGCAAAAGACGTCTGCATTAAATGTCTAGGAATTATACCAAAAAATAGACCGACATGTGCTAACGTTTTGGATATGAAAGGTTTGTGGGCATATAATTCGCTAGAATGTGATTTGTTTGAAAGTATTGAAACCCTATCCAAAATGAAAGATATTTGCTCAACTTATTCAAAGATGTATGAAAAAGAAATGCTAGAAGCAATTAAACAATTTGAGAATGAAGAAGAGTTTGAACAAATGCATATAAAGCACAAACAAACAGCAACTGATGAGTTTCATAGTCATAATTCCTTAAAGAAAAACGATCTTTTAAAAAATACGTTTCTTTATCATTTCAATGAAAATATTATTAATTCTGAAAAAAATCTCAGGCAACTTCTAAAACAACAAATAGAAAAACAAAAATTGGAAATCGAATTCGTATTGAACGAAATAATAGTTATCTATAGAAAAGAAATGAGTAAAACTTTCCAGAATTATTGTTACATCACTAATGACGAGATTAGACAACTTCATGATAAAACAGTCCATTCAATAATAAAGCACTTTGCGAATATAAGAATCACTCAAACAAAAGAAAAGTTTGACGATTTAATTAAGTCTACATTGGATGCGTGTTATATAACCGATAAGAAAAATTCAGCGGCAGTTTTATTGTCGATAAATTATTACGAAACAGCTATTGAAAAGCTATCCGAGAAAATACAGAATTTAAATAAAGTTGATCTTATAATGCAAAGAATCGATATCGAGAAAGAGGTCACAATTATTTTTCAAAGAGAATGCGTTTACGGCAGTGAAGCGGACAGAGAACGGTTTAAACACGAATTTGGGCACAAATTGTATGAAATGAAAACGAAGTTCAAGCAAAAAATAGACGAAAATGAAAGAATAGTATTGGAACACACAATGAATCTGATAAAAACGTGTGTCACTCATTACGACACTCTAATGACACAGTATTTAGAGGAAACATTAGACATAAAGTTGTTTAAAATGTTTCACGAAATAACACTGAAAGCTGCCGTTAATATGTTCACTGAGAACTGCATTAACAAAGAGAATCGGTTTATTGAAATGTATAGAAATAATCTCATCGCGAAACTAGAAACAAGTTTCAAGAAACATTTAGCTAAGCTCAGAACAAATATCAAATCAATCGAAAAGCAATACGAGAAAGAAGTGATGTATGCGATAAATAGATACACAAAAGTAAAGAATTATATTAAACATTAGATATTTTTATTTAACAATTTTTTTAATAGGTAGTAACTTTATTTTATTATTAATATTAATTACTAGGATATGGAGAAAATAATGTTTGACAACCAGTTTATCGAAGACGAAGAGTTCTTGAAACTCGGTAAACAAGTGTCGGATAGTGTTATCATCGAATTCAAGAACAAAGAATGGCAAAAAACAGCAAATTATTCTGATTACATGACCGAGTTGTCGAAAATGATATCAGAAGAGTGTCAGAGACTTTTCGGTATTAATTCCAAAACCAGAGAAATAGCGCACAACGCAGCAAACAAGTACTGTAAGGTTGTGTGCGAGAAAAACGAGGACGTGATGTATGAAGAGATCAAACAGATATCAGTCCAAGATTTTGATGAATTGCACGAAAAACACAAACAATCAGAGATTAATGAATTGAAAATATTGAATCCATTTAAGTGCGAATCGCTAATCGATTCGTATTTATCGCAAATCGAAAAAATTATTGAGAAATTAGTTGTTGATCCTAAAAACTGTTCGATTAATCAATTTCGAGCTTTACTTATTAAAGGTATTAAAAGTGTAGAACAGAAATATAAGTCAAATATCGTGAATAAAGAAAAATATTTAGATGACTTTAAATCATTGTTGGCTGACTATTACAACGATGACAAACTAACTCTGATTAAAGAAAACAATGGTAATTCTTTCATCAATAAAACTAACACTACAGAGAAAAAGGAATTTGATATCGAAATGGAGTCAACATTTATGAGTGAAAAATTATTATGCGATACGAAATGCGAGCAGAAATTGTCGGCTGAAGAGATAGTTATCAAATGTGTGGATATGTACGAAAATGAGTTAAAACTACTCGTTAAAACAAATAAATTTAGTGCCGAATCGTGTGAAAACTCAAGTGTAAACGCGAAGATATTTCTGGAGAAAAATATTCGCCGAATAGTGAATCAAAAATATTTGAACAAATACTTTCGAAAACTAAATAAAAAATTAAAGTCAATAACAAGCAATTACGAGACAGCGAACAGAATAGTAACTGTTTCGCGTCGGAAATGGAGACAAAAACTCGAAAACTGGAATTTTATGAGTTGTGAGGATCTGTTAAAATTTCACAGTTCACTGAAACAGTCTTTTGTGAAGGATATTAAAAAATTAGGTGATAATGAAGTGAAGAGTCTTATAGAAGATTGCATGAATGAGATGCTGGATGAGAATAAAAAGATTAATTGTCACAACTTTGACATTCAGTTCGAGTCGATTGTGGTTAAACAGACGGAAAACATTATTACGTCAAGAATTGGCGAGATTTTGAAGTTTGGCTTATTTTCGAAATGTGAAATCAAATCAATATTCAATAAACTGTTAAATCACTTGATAAACACATTAAATGAAAATCTAAAAGTTATGAGTGGACTCGAGATCAAAGACAATCACATAACTAAGCTCAGAAAAACACTGGAATACAATTTTGTTCGCATTCACTTAAAGAGGTTTTATGAACCGTTCGAACAAACAGTGTTCACACTTAATATCGCGCGAAACGATTCGTTAAAGAAATATACTGCAGAAATGGATTTGAGAGTTTCGTCGTGTGTCATAACCGATAAAAATACTCTCGAAGACATTCACAAGAACTGCCAGTCGATAGCATTTGAGTATCACAACCAACAAACGAGAAATATTAAAACCTACTTTACGCCAAACGTCTATCACAAACTCAATGCAACCAATAAGAAGTCACTTACAGAAGATATTAAAAGCAAACAACAAAAATATGAATCAAACATAATATCGAAAAAAGAACAGATATTTCAATACATAGCAATTTATTACGGCTTTAAATCACTGATTGCTGGCCATTACAGCGATGACAAAATAACTCTCATTAAATATAACACTGGTAATTGCGTGAGAGATAACTCCATCGCGTTCTGCAACGGAAGAGTCTATTTTGGTTATGAAAGCGACAACGAGTATAAAAATAATTATAAGCACAAACATTTCACACATCACTTTAATACAATACTAGAATTATTGAACGCAAATATCAAAACGTTTACCGCGTGTGAATTAAATCAGTTTTGTATTAAATTAAAATCCGATAATCGCTTTACTGGCGACACATCAAATAACTCGTTACATATCGAGTCTTTGATTGCGTTACAGTTATTGACTACTAAGATTGACGCCGAAGAACAGTTACAACAGTGTGTCGCGAACATGGTTTTCACTGTTCCGCCGTATTTGTCGTTCAGAGAAATAAATGTGCTGCGAAACTCTGCAAAACTCGCCGGTTTTGAATCGCAAAACTATTTTCTGTCCGAAATAAACGCGTTGGCATTGAATTACATTTTTGGGGAAAAACACGTGTCACCGAATGAAACGAAACTCGTTTTCATAATTGCATTGAATCAGACTACATATGACGCTGCGATTTGTTTGGTAAACCATTCGTTCATCAAACACGTTTCTTATTCATACGGAAATCTATCGAACACATCGCAAGTGTCGCAAGCTTTTCAATCACAGATTTACGCGCTCACTGGTGGAAAAGAAACCTCTAGATTTAACGAGGCGTTAAATATTATCGAAAATTATGACAAAGAAATAAAAAACGTTCTAATCTGTGGTCAAAAAATATATAAGGAAAATGTCATTAGGATTTTGAGCAAAAAGGAATGTTCATATCCCCATATACTGCAATGTAATGACGAAGATTTAATTAACGGAGCAGTGATTTACAGTGATATTCTGTCAAACGCTATAAATTTCAATATCTTTGAAATCGCGAAGCACTCGATTACAATTAAGTTTGCATTCAAAGTAAGTTCATCGCAAAAATACAATCTAGTAAACTGTGGTCAACTAATCGAAAACATAAGTAAATCATATCGAGTGCCGAACTACAAGTTTCCGATCGATGTTTATATATTTCAAAAGGATGTGTGTGTCGAGCATTACTACGTGCCGAGAGAGCAAAGAAAGCAGCCGTGTTTGCATATATTTGACTGTCATGTGCGAAGTAACGATCGAATTGAAATCAATTACTCGATTGACAATATATTTCGAAAATCGATGGCAGATTTTAAGCGCCCGATCGGTAATCGAGACGAGATGTTTGTGATTGAAAAACTAAAGTTTGAATCGTTTGAGATAAAGTTGAGGAAAGAGAAAGAGGATTTCAAACAATCACTTATAATTAGAGGCATGAAGAAAGAGTTGAATGGATTGCTCGAAATACTGACGCGAGAGATTGAAAACTCAACAGACATCAGCAGATTGAAGAAGAAGTCTTGTTTTATTACAATGGACAGCGCATTGAAAACAATCAATTGTGATACCAGTAAAGCGAGTGACTTTGAAAAACAAATCACAACATTGAATGAGTCGTTACACTCTATACGAAATTAAAACTGTTGTTATATATAGTGTGACCAATACTACAGGAATTTGCTTGATTACACTCAAGGTTGATGTCAATTTAGTTCATATATCCATTTCCATCTTATCCTTCAATTAATCGCTTCATTAGCTGAAACTAATACTTCTAATAGAAAAATAAACAAATCATTATATACGCATATCTATTTTTGTTGCATGTAGTGGTACGAGAAAGTGTGTAATTCTGTGTCATTTAACAGTAAAAGAGCTTAAGTGACTTAAATGTTAATTGGTTTAAATAAATGATGTAAATATATATACATTGTCACGATCTTGCAGTAAAATCATCGATAATGATAAGGTATCTCTAATATCAATATCGCAGAACTAATCAAACAAACTAATCTTATAACTATTAAACGCTCTAAATATTAATAATGTTGAGACCCTAAAGTCACTCCTCAATATTCAAAGTACTATAATTGTAAATGTTACTTGTTATAGTCTACTTATTTACTCAGCTCTTCTTAAATTATTAGTGATTCACATATTACTAATCTCTTGTTATTGCACTCACTTGTACACTCATAGTTTACTTATATTATTTGTGACTCTCATGCATTTTTATAGTATTTACTTAGTATAGAGTAATCACGTTGCATTTATAGATCACTCTAATACTAATATTATAACTGTTATTTAAGCTCACACATACTTATTATTACTAATGTTAATTTCCACTTATACTGTATTTTTCTTTTTCTTTTGTCATTGACTTTATTTCATTATATCTTTTCTTTTTCTTTTCTTCTAAATTTTATTTTGATTTGTTTTTCTTTTTCAGCGGTGGGTTTTCAACTGTTTTCAAGGCAAAGTGTTTTCAAAATAATACTGTGTACGCGATTAAAAAAATAGCATTTTCGCCAATAGAGACACAAACCAAGTTAAAAGAAATTGAATTTCTCAATGAATTGAGTAGTGATTTTGCTGTTCGTTTTTATAACTATTGGATAGAAACCAACTACTATTTACGAAACCATAATACAGAACAGCATAAGTATCTTATAATGCACGTGCAAATGGAATTGTGTCCGTTGACCTTGAAAAATGTAATTCAAATGTTTCGGTATAACGAAGTCAACCAAATAACACGATTGCTGTTCAGTATTGCGTGCGAAATATTTCTTCAATTATTACAATGTATTAATTATTTGCACGAACAGAAAATTATTCACAGAGATTTGAAACCGGAAAATATTTTAATCCGAGATAATCCAAGAAATATGTGCGTTGTTGTCGCAGATTTTGGTTTATCGACATTTCATAAATTCGCTGATGAGTCGCACACCAAATATATCGGCACAAAATTTTATAGAGCGCCTGACGTTAACTTTACAAGTTATGACAGTAAAGCTGACATTTACAGCTTAGGAATCATAATCGGAGATCTATTCAACATCAATATTAATAGGTATGGTTGTCTAACTCTGAGGTTTTCAAACTATGGGTCGCAACCCAAAACAGAACCGTAATATAAAATTTTGGGTCACATTTATTGAGCGAATTAACATTAATGTTGGGTCCCGACACAGATTAGGAAATTTTATTTTTATTTCTATCTATTGGAATATTTTTTAACTAAGTATAATAATCCTTTTCAAATATTTTTATTCCTTTGTCAACACAAATTTCATATTGAAATAAGCTTTTAGTTAGAAATTACTAGAGATGAAAATTTAGTCTGAGCCTTTGACTTTGCAATTGGCTTTAGGCTGACAGACTTGAGTTCATCGTAGACTGGAAATATATATGCTCTTGTATGAAATCAATGAAACCAATCTTTAATGAAGAAAAAGGGGTTATTTTATTAAAAAATGGACTTAAAGGTAGGACTGATTTTTGCGAAAAATTGGATTTTGACGGTTAAACGAGGTTTTTAAAATTACAGGACAGTTGTCATTTAAGTAAACAATTGACACTAATTTTACTCATAACGATAGAGCACTTTAGAACAATTAAATTCTATATTTATTAATAACATTATTGTTTTAGGAAAATAAATGTCAAATACTCTATAATCAACTCTAAATATAAATATTTGGCAAAAATTATGAAAAATTGCGTATATTCAACACCAAAACAAAGACCAGACTGTTCACAACTGATCGATAAAAATGATTCGTGGTCTGCACACCGGATTAGAAATGATACAAACTTATATAGAGTTTTACAATTATTTTCTTCCAATACTTTATTAGAAGAATCATTAATAAGCAAATACTTCAAAACAAATTATAATTATGTTACTTTAAAATTTAAAGATATATTTTTATTTCTACTTATAAGTTTATTATTGTTTATTATTTTTGAATATTATTTTATATCTTTAGTTTCATTTATGATTATAGTAGTGTTATTTATGTTTTATGATATAATCAAAAATAAAAAACAAAAGTAAAATGTAATTTTTTCGGAAAATCAAAATCAAAATTAAATGAAAATTGTAAACTATTGTGAAATCAAAAATCAAAAATCATTATAAAGAATAATTTATTTTAATTTTTGGAAATTGAGAAAACTATTAGCACATATTTTCAATTTTAATGAACATGTTTTAAATCTGGTTAAATTTTTAATGTGAATAATAGAAGAAAACGAATAGAAATTAGAATATAATAAAATAAAAAAGTAAAAAATCTGAATTAAAAATATAATAGCGATGAATAACATGCTCAATCAAACCAAACGCTTAATATTTCTTTCAATAAACTGTAAAAAAGTAAGAATCGATTTTTATTATAATTATTTTTAAACTATAGTCGATTGTTTTTATGGACTTTTTATTAATCAAAGTCTTATTTGTTTAAAATAAAACTATAATGGCATTTACTTAACTTTTGTTATTTTTGTTTTCTTAAAAATATGAATGTTTTTAAACTTCTTTAAATTTTACATCTAATGTATATCGTATTCATATCACCATTAACAGCCATTAGGCAGATAAAAATTATTTCAAAATTAACATTTAAATATCTTGTATTTTAGCAACAACAGTCGCGTTTGTTAGTAATTAGAAATTATGAAAAATTAATATGCATTTTTTCTTTTTATATTCTTTTAAATACAGTAAATTTAATCAAATTTATTCAATAACTTTAATTTAAATTAATTTAAATTAATATCTAAATAAAAATCATAAGGTCAATTAAAAGAAAAATATCAATAACCAAACCAAATTTAATTAAATTAAAAAATGAACAATTAAAAAAACTAGTTAATACTTGAATAGGTTAGTACACAATTAAAAAGTTGTCTTAGGTTCGGTTTAACCGCGGTTAAAACCGCAATCTTTTAAAGGTTAACGGTTTGGTTTCTTTAATTTTCAAGGTAAAAACCTCAATTAAACCGCAAACCCGCCAATTGCGAAAACAAACTAAAATTATCGTACTTAATTTTCAAATAAAAATCAAATTAAATATAAGTAAATTATATATTATAGACTGTTTTTCATCTTTTTTAAAAAATTTAATCTATTTATTTATGTCTAATTGTTTCTAAATACGTTTAAAGTATTTTTTAAGAATAAATTATCGTGAAAATTAATCAATTTTGTATATTATGTGACTTTTAAGCAATAATTTATCATATGGCAGTTTGGCGGTTAAAACAGCGGTTTTGCGGTCATTTTGTTTTAAAAAATTTAAACGGTTCAGGTTGGTCTGACAAACATAAAAGTGACGTATACTTTAGTTAATACTACAATATTTAATTTTATTCATTGAATGTTTGAAAATTTTACAGAACTATATAAATTATACAGCAATAAAAGTTGTATCTCTATACTGTAGTGTGAATGTAGTTAATGGTATAAGTTTATAGTAAAGTAAAAGTTAATGGTATGTTTTAAAAATATTTACTATTTTATTCGACTCCAATTTAAAAAAGTAAATTTTAGCGTTAGTTAATTTAGATATAATAAACATCTCATGGTTGTAGCCATAAGGTTTCGTCTTTTATTTTAATGTATATTAACATAAAAATACAAATTTT